>WOUI01000057.1:0-123038 GCA_012184565.1 Aspergillus floridensis
CAGAACGGGGAAAAGGGCGGGAACCCCGGTCAAGGTACCGCGCGGAAGGTAATCAACTTTTGCCCCTTTTGCTCTGCCCCCCCCCCCCCCCCCCCACCAAAACCCAAACCCAACAGAATCTGACAAAAGCAACGACAAGGCCCAACTCACGGCCCAAGAATACAAATCCCGGGGCGGGGACTACACGACCAGCAAGGACGAGCAGTCGCAATCCCAGCGGAACCTGTCGCAGTGGGGCGCGGAGGACTGGGTGACCAAGGAAGGGTCGGGGACGGCCAAGACCGACAAAACCGCGGCGGACGGCGGGCCGCGGAAGCGATATCTGCCCCGCGAGGCGTGGGAGGAGATGAGTGAGGAGGAGAAGGAGGCGACGGAGAGGAAGAAGGTGGAGGAGGGCCAGGAGGGGGAGGGGAAGCAGTTTGTGGGGAATACGGAGGGGGCGAAGAGGAAGAGGGGAGAGGTTTCGAGGCGGGTTGGGAATAAGGAAGAGGAGGGTGGGGATGAGGGGGATGAGGAGGAGGAGGAGGAGGATGGGGAGGGTGGTGAGGGTGGTGAGGGTGGTGAGGGTGGTGAGGGTGCGGGTGAGGGTGAGGAGGAAGAGGAGGAGGGCGAGGAGAAAGGGAAGGGTAAGGGTAAGGGTACTGCTAAGGGTACTGCTAAGGGGAAGAAGGATGTGAAGAAAGATACCAAGAAAAAAGATGCGGACAAGAAAGACCAGCAAGAGGATGAGGAGCAGAATGACGGGGAGAAGGAAGACGAGGATTTAGATGAGGATGATGAAGAGTACCAAGAAGAAGAAGAAGGTGAAGGAGAAGACGAAGACGAGGAAGAAAAAGAAGAAGGAGTGGAGGAGCAGGTGGGCGATGATGAGGAAGCGGAAGGCGATGCCCCCGACAAAAAGAAGCAAAAGACGAAGTAAATCACCATGTCATAATATTAAATGTGTAAGCTACTGAATTACTACCCTATCTTAACCCCAACTCTCCAGACTCCACACTCTCATCGCTCCACGTCGCCCTCTCCGCGCCCCTCATAATGGCTCTGCGGCAGATTGTTCAGCTCATCCTCTTGGCGATCCAATTTGTAGTTCGTCGCCCAGAATCCAATGCAGCCGATGAACGCCAAGATCGCAACCACTGTGTAGTTCCATACCAACAACGGGTCTTCTGACAGACTGACCAGCGCCTGTCCGATGGCCGACGAGAACGCGTTCATGAATAACGCGACGGCCTGGACGAGGGACCGCATGTTCCGCGGGGCCTTGGTGAACGCGTACTCGAGCGAGGTCACCGAAGCGAAGATCTCGGAGATACCACCCAAGACGTACGGCAACGCCTGCACCCAGACGGAGATCGGAGAGTGCGAGTTGTACTCGTCCAGACAGTAGTTGGCCTGCTTGCCGCACCTGCCCAACTTGTAGATGTAGTGTTGCGTCACCGTGGCCGCGATCATCGACAGACCGGCCGCGAAGAAACCGGCCGTGATGCGCTTCAAGGGGGTGAACTTGATTCCAATGCGACGAAGACCCGGGTAGACGAGCTGGTCCATGATCGGAATGAAGATGATCAGAGCCAGAGGATTCAGGTTGTTGATGATGTCGTTGGGGACGCCGCCAAGTTGCATGGTCGCTGCCTGCGAAGTGAGGTTGTTCAACATTTGGTTGTACGCAAGCCCTAAATTAATCTCCATCAGGTCAAAGTCTCTGCCGTTGCGGAAGTGCATACTTACAGTAGAGTGGGTACCACAGGAACACCTTGCAAGCCTTCAATCCACGGGCTACCTCGTCCACCCATTCATCATCAAAGGTCATCCACTCCGGTCGGTTTGCACCAAGCGCGCTGGGCTTAACCGAGTCCCAGAACGGCCTAGGATTCTTCTGGAAGCTGTGATGAAATTAGCATAATCCGATGACTGTCCGAATTTGGGACTTACATCCGGGCTGGGTTGAGAGACCAGCGTCCTTTCATAGCCAGCTTCCAGGTGCGGAAGGCCTGGAGATAGACGGAACCCGTTGGCTTGACCAGATAGTACTTGTTGCGGCAGAGGAACAGAACAGTAGGGCAGAATGTGAACATAATCGTGGGCAGGAGGTAGGACAGCCAGAAGCCCACATATCTCTCTGCGTACACCATGCTGACTTGACCCAAAATCGAACCGATGTTGATCATCATGTAGAAGTAGAGGTAGATGCGGGAGACGGTGGCAGATGGGTCGACGATGACGCGTTCGCCTGACGGAAGGGTCTTAATGAAGGGGGTGTCTTCTCGATATTGCTCTGCAATCAGGGGGGAGATGTTGGATCTGTGTCTGTTAGGCAGTGTTGCCGGATGCAGGGCAATGGCGCGACTTACTTGAAACCGCCAGTGCCGATACCCATAACGATCAATCCGATAGAGAAGCAAGCAATAGCTCCATCAGGATTCTTGACGACAGGAGGGATAGCGGAGATGACGAGGATGGTGTGTCCCACCAATGCAGCGCCGATGGAGAACATGATGGTACGGAACCGACCCCAGTATTGATCGGCCATGAACGCACCAGCCAACGGCATGATATACGACCAGAAAGCGTTGACTACTAGATCAGCTGTGCTGTCTCGATCAGGGAAAATACTTGGACTTACACAAAGTCAACCCTGTAGATGCCTGTTGGCCCATTCCCAGGGCACCTGGCACGAGGTTTCCAACTCCATGAGTCGCACCGGTGGTGGAACCTTCAGGTAGGGGACGCTGAATAAAGTTGACGACTGTGAAGATTAGCAAAGTCGACAATGGGCTCGTGAGTGGACTCACACACTGCAGTGGTGCCATAGTATGAGAAACGCTCGCACAGCTCCACAAAAGCCACGGTGTAGGCTGTCCAGGGGATTTTGCCAGCTACACGACGCAGGGTCTGCATTTCCTCTGGATTAGGGAACGCCTTCTGCAGCGAGGTATCCTCATCGTAGGCGGCATCCGACGAGCCGACCGCGACTTTCTCCGAGGTTGCTTGAATCACGTCGACGTCGGAAGAAATGTCCGGTCGCACTTCGGATGCAGGATGCATCTGCTTCTCATCGTGAGCAGCAGCAGCAGCATCATGAGCGTAGGCCGCCGATTTGGCGACCTCTGTCGCCTCAACCGGATCAGAGCTGTTCATGTTGGAGGGAGGCAGGATAAAGTGAGAGATGGTTGAAGGGAGAAGAGATGAAGAGGAGATCCAGAGAAGGGAGTCGGAGGAAAGATGTGAGGAAGAGGTTTAAATTTGGACTGACTGGACCGGGGGGCACAACCGCGGCAGGCAGACAGGCAGGCACTGGTCGACAGTGAGCAGTGGTGTTTTCTCATATCAGCATCCATGATTCTACCATTCGTTGCTATTGCACCATTGCCAACAGCTATCAGCATCTGCAGGGTCCAAGAGTGCCAAGACCGGCGATGCTTCCCTTCTCGGGGCCAGCGCAGGAGTCAATTCCACCGCTGGCCCTCGCTTGGAATCGGCAGAACCCGTCCAGCCCACGTTTCCCAGGCTGGCGATGGCTTGAATAAGAAGCACGCCAGATAAGCACGGCTGGCTGCGACTGGTCAGGATTGCTCAGGACTGGTCAGGATTGGGCTGTTCTGGTCGGTCGTCCAGCGGAACAACGGACGCCTTGGCACCCTTGGCGAGGGGCATTCGGTGCAACCCCAGGCCTTGGCCGGCGGGGATCTCGGCCAATTACTTTCTCTCGGAGGGTTTGACCTGAGCTAAGGTGGGTTACATTGAACCACACGATGCACGCGACCACAAAGTCTGGAGAGACCGGGGGGGAGATCCATCCATCGAATCATCGAATTAGGCAGGTGTATTTGGAAATGGAATGTTCTTCGCATGAGACACTGACAAGAACTGTGAGCACGGTTTGCCACGCCAGGAATCCTGCTCGCATCTTTAATTTATTATCTTTCTAGATAGAGCGGTTGTACTCGGGACAAGCCTTTGCCCGCCAGTGGTGAGTTTGGTGGTGGTGGTGGTGGTGTCAGCCTACCGAGAGAACTCGGGCTGGGCAGGTCGGATGTCGACTATCAAAAACCTGGGAGAAAAGTCGTTGATATCAGTATGGAACTTAGTGGTATTAAGCGAGTCGCTATTGTATGAACCGTTTGTGGAGCGTAGTGCGTAGTATACTACTACTTTACAAAAGTGCATGCTACCACTCAATCTGAGTGGGGCAATTCCGATGCTGTGGTTGATTATCACTATCGATTCCGTAACAGGTACTTTATCAGTGGCCAACTCGACGACCATGTCTCAAATTCATCAATTCAAAGTTCTGGAGAATTGCCACGGTTATCGAGCTATGCTTTGCACATGACATGCCATGTTTGTAAAGCGACCTGCCCAAATCGACCTAGACTTGGAGAGGCAGTACCAGACCCCGTCGCATGTCGCGTGGGCCGGTATAGAATCACAAGCTTGGAACCTGAACCTACGGACATACTCGCTATCTGTACAGCACCCCACAGTCGACTTCCCCGCGTTTTCTGTCAATTGTCCCATGGTAAGTAACCCTTGCTGGTGCTACACAGGCTGTCTCAATGCCGGGGTTCCTTTATATCTGTTACGTACAATACTCCAGTACAGACCGGAAAGCACATGTCAAACAGTTTGCAATCGTTCAAGGCAACATCATAACTAGTCTCTGTATGCCCAATTGAAGCGGAGGGATTCGACAAGGACGAATTGAAGTGAGCTGTACTTTTCTGCTGGACTCTTTGCTATATTAATCAGGAGGTTTTAAGGCATGCTTTCTCTCCTTCTCGAGGAGATACTGTCCTTTTGCAATTGACCTGATGTCCAAGCCATTACAGGAGTTCGCTTTCTGTGCTTTCTTAAACCCTGTCGCACGGCTAACCGCGGCCAGTTTTATTCACTGTGGCTGACTCAGTTGCACAGCATAAATAATCCCCTCCCAGTCAGCGGGAAGCTTTTACTACAGTACGTGTCAAGCGCGGGCCGCTGCTGGGTCGAATCTCATCTGCGCAGTGGAGGTGCCAAGTCGGTTGACAGCAACCGAGTATCTGACCTCCAACATGTAAATGGAGTGCTATCTAACTTACCTCATCATCGATCCACTGTCTCTATCAATTGCGATCGAGAACATGCCCGGTTCGAGGTACAATGCATAACTAGGTTGTTGGTGAAGCTTGCACCTACCGACTGCTTACGCCACCCTGCTGCCTGCCATACCGACCGGGGCTGAACATGTCCAACAATGCTCTACCGTGCTACATAAAGCTTCCCTTTGCTGCTCCCCAAACTCTTCCTCCATGTACTTCTCACTCACAATAGCTAAACAAACATAGCAAAATATTTGGTTTCCATTTCCCTCAACATCAGAACATTGGCCTCTCCTGGCCTAGGATAATTCGATTCTAAGTCATGCAATATTTGCTCTATGTTATGATGAATGTCTTGCTGTCTAGATTGTATTCTTCAAAATCTAATTCACTTCAACAACCTTCTCTAACAAGGCTGTCTATCTAGAAGTGATTGATTCAATCATACAACTCCAGTGATTCTCGGTACATACACAACTATGAAAGTGACATCAGCGACTTGATCTTTGCGGCGTAGCGTTCTCGCTTCTCAACTGGCTCAACCTATGGCTCCACAAACCGAACTCGATCTCTGGTGATCTTATTGAAGACCTCCTTGAGATAGAGGCGTGTGTGCAGCCGCTCCGAGGCACTGCTTGTGTTGCAGAAAGTTAGGAAGCACCGCTGAACAGGAAAAAAAGGCCCCAGCGGGTCCGGAATCTCATAGACCGTGAGTTCCCCCGACGCGGGCTCGATGGTGGCGAGGTAAGCCAGCCGACCAGTCTGACACAGCACCTCAGCCTCGGTGTACCAGACCTGCTGCTGCGCAGGGAGATCGAGTGGCTTTTTTTCCTGGGTGAAATAGCACCTGGACGTCAGAATCGCGGTCATCACGGCAGTCACGCGGCCATTCTCCTGCTTTTTGCCGATCCGAACACACTTGTATCTCTTCCTTGCCTCCTCGTCTGGCTGGTCTTTACCAACGCCGTACTGGAAGAAAGAGTAGACAAAGCCGTCGGAGGCGGGAAATAAGGCTCCTGGAGACGCACGAATCAAGCCAGTAGGGCGAAGTGGTGGGTTTTTATGGGGGCGACAACCGGTACATAGGCAGCGGCCATCCCGGTCATTACGGCTTTCTGGCCACGCGTATCCCACCATTTGGTTCTAGCTCGAACAGCCCTCTTCTTCTGTTTGGGCGTATCAGTTGGAGATGAGGAAAAGTGCTTGCGCTCAATCTCGTTCCAAGCAGCGGACTGCTCGGCATGAAGGCGCCAGAATCGTCGCAATGGTCGCAGCTCCTGTAGGAGAGCCTCGAGGTTGGTGGACATGGATAATTTGTACGAAAGAGTCATGCGATAATTGTCGCTGCTGTTATTAGCGGAGAAGTCTGCAGCCTCTCTCCCACAGAAGAAGAGCTGGAGTATGCCATCCTCGCTCAAGACGGCGCTACATCTGGTCTTAAATCCCAACTTTTTGTATTCTCCTTCAGACAAAAACTGCACATCGGTCAGCCAATTTTGCATGTGTTTATTGCTTGGGGCTATGAGCATGATGCACTCCTCTTCGCCTGTGTTGGGCATCTTCCTCGTTACCATCACCCCATAGAAAGCTTTAGGGTCGCCGGCAAATAGCATGTCAATGTGAAGCCGTCCTTCTCAGGAAAGATAAAGCCTTGGAAAAAGGCTTGGCAGGTGATGACATGATCAGGAATCTCCAAGAGGCTTTCTAACCGTCTGAGCCTCTGTACAGGATATTGTCTGAACCTAGTGCAATCGTTGATATGGTCCAGCACGGTCTGCTCACTCAGTCGGCGCACATCACCGAGTCGGGGGTTGAAGTCCATCGATGCTACTAAGCAGTAAAGAGACTTATCTGATTTATTCTTTCTCTTATGGGTTCTCGAAATTGAATCAGAAGGTTTAGTATAGTTAATGGCAAGTGGAAAGTTGATGCGAGGGAGAACCGGATGGCATACAGCCCGCCCTATAAGGCATCATATTATATGGTGTTTGTTCATTCCATCTCTCGATTCTTTATTTCCAGCAACAATCAAATTTTTCCCAGCCTTGATCAAAGCAATTTGGGCTACTTGTCAATAAGTGTTTTTGTCTCGTAGCCGGTCGCGACGCAGAACGACAACAAGCGCATAACCAAGCCTTTGTTTCACGACAAAGCTTTTGTTTCAAGTGATGTAGGGTTACGAACAACTAAGGGCTTTTGCTCTTCTTTCCTTGGTGAAAGGCTTGCTATTGGTGAGCTTGGCCGCCAATACTCTTGTTGCCCTACATTCCACTTTCGAGTTCTGCTTTTCTGGTGCTGGTACTTTCTTGATGCCTTGTGTAAGTTCCCTAGACAGTGTATAGATTTAAGCAGTGCCAGGCAGCTTGGATGCCGAAATCGGTAGCCCTACATTCCACTTTCAGGTTCGGTTTTTCTGGTGCTGGTACTTCCCTATTGCCTTATGTAAGGTCACTAGCAATGTGAGTGCAGCTTGGGAAGTAAGTAGTACTGGGAAGCCTAGTTGCCAATACTCTTGTTGCCCTACATTCCACTTTCGAGTTCTGGTTTTCCGCTGCTGGTATCTCTCTGTTACCCTAGATAAATGCCCTGGAAAGGGTATGACCAGCTTCAGATTCAAGAAGTATTGGGACTTAGCTGTTAAAAAGTCGGCAGCCCTATATTCTACTTTCATACTCTGGCCATCTTGTGCTGATACTTCTCTGCTGCCCCTTGCAAGCCCCTTTCTCCCAAGACAATGTAAGTGAAGCGTGGAACCCAAGCAGTGTGAGGGCTTTTTCAGTTACATTTCGATTCAAGTTTGATGACCAAACGAGCCCGCCTATTACAGCTAGCTATCAAAGTGTTTCCTCGAAGCCTAGAACCTGCCGATACGCCATCGACTCCCTGAATACCCTCAGTCATCAAAGGTTGACCTATATCCCACATACACATATGAAATGACAGCTCCGCAGCCAGCAGCATTAAGGAGCTTGGGCACCAAGAACTCAGTAGCCCTACATTCCACTTTCAAGTTCTGTTTTCCTGGTGCTGGTACTTCCATGTTGCCTTTTGTCAACTCCCTAGGCAATTGCAAGTGCAGCTTGGGATTCGAAGCGGTTAGAGTAACAAACAAGAGCCGCAGCCCGTTCCGTTCCTTCCTCTTTGATATGCTGCTTGGTAGCTTGACTGCCAAGAACTCGGTAGCCCTACATTCCAGTTCCACATTTGTTTTTCCAGTGCCGGTACTTTCCTGTTGCCCTATGCGCGTATGGCCTTCCGTCGCAGAAGATGCAGTCCTGTAACAATTTTCCAACATTAAGTGATCTGAGATCCGGTAAAAGGATAATGAACTCAGTGAGATCTTTACTTTAATTAGACAATTTTGTTCCATGAGGGGCATCGCAGGACTCTGAAGGACCGGGTGTTCATTCATTGCAGCCGCACGGGATCTGAACACGACTCCGGAACCGAGTGTCCACAACCCATGCAAACTAAGCTTGATGCACTGTATGTGTATGGAAAATATCCCCTATCTCATTATTATGCAGTATTAAATTGTGAAATTGAAAGATAAAGTCCGGCGAGTGCGCGCACGTAAGTCAAAATACAATGATCTAACAGCAGGTAGCACACAAGGAGAGAAGATGGACCAACGATCTATACACAACAGGCAACCTGTTCAATCAGCAGCAGAGCAGCAGCAAGCAAGGAGGAAATAGAGAGTGATAGGCCAAATAAAGCTGTAGCCTCTCAAGGAGAAAAGCTTGAAGCCACCCCAGTTCAGGCGACTGAACACGCCCTGGGGGTCAACGACTGCCTGGATCTCCTTCATCCGCTTGATGTTCTCCTTGGGGAAGGTAACAAAAGCATCCTGCCATTCGCCAGCATCGCCCATATAAACGTACTCGCGTGCCAGAGACAGTTGGCGGTTCTGCTCATACAGACTCTCAGACAGATCACGGGACCAGGACGTCATGCGGATATCGTCCTGGGCTAGATCTCATCCGGTACTAAATTGCCACCCTGAGAAACCGAAGATTGGCTGGTTGTCTCCATTGCCAATCAAGGCGGGGTGGGTAATAAGGTCTCACAGATCGTAGGCTCGAGGGCCAGATCTCACGTGTTTCCGACGTCGGTGTTTCGTCCAGCGCGGACAGCACCCGTGGGGCACAGGTTAATCACAAATGTCGGTCAGATGCCTTGGGCGTCGGACAGGGTCTCTGCGCTCGCTTTCCAGGTCTGGTAGATCTCGTACAGTAGATTAGCATCAGGGACAATCGAGTGCGCGGAAAAAGCAATCCTGCAGACTCGATGATTAGTACTGTGGTCTGGCTAACCTGGGGAGTGCATGTAATCATACCTGAACATCTGTTTGGGGGTATCCTTGTCCTTCGTCCACTGAAGCATTGTGGTGACATTGTGCATCTTAATCGGGCCTTCGATGACGGTGAAGTTGGCAAATTGCGAAGGAAGGTTGCTGGTACCCTCTTGAACACCCATCAGCGAGGCTGAAACCGCCTTGGTGGTCACGTTGTGCTGGATGGTCAGAATCCCGCCCGCAGCAATTGGATTGCGGTCGTCCACGAATGGTGGTGCTAACATTGGGCATGTGGTATGTCTTGAGGGTGAACTTGGTGACCAGGCCGAAGTTGTTGGCACCGCCCTGGAGGGCCGAGAAGAGGTCGCGGTTCGTGGATTTATCCGCAATCACCTGCGTGCCATTGCCCAGAACCACGTCGTAGCGCACGACATTGTCCATAGCAAAACCATACTTGTTGATGAAATAGTGCACCCCACCGATCAAAGTCAGAACGGGCACACCGATGATCTTCAGACGACCTCCGATAACAGCACGGTGATAGGGGTCCAGAGCTCTGACAACATCAATCCATTTCATACCAGGGCCCAATTCGATGGTATCATTATGGACCTTGTGGTCCTGGAGTTTGTTCAAAATGATCAGAAAACCGCCGTCGATGTTGTTGGATCCCAGGAACTGCAATGGCATGTGAAGATTAGCCTACTGCCTCAGGCCAGCAGTCATGCACGGGACTTACGTTCATGTGACCTCCTCCGCGGCATTGCACGTAGAAATGATCTTGACTCCCTCCGCCACTTCATCCGCATTACTCGGCTGGAAGATGCAAGCAGGGTACAAATTGGAGCGGATGTCCCAGAATCGGATTCTCTCCTCCGTATGATTCGCGGAGGAAAGCGATAACAGCTCAGGCGAGTGGATTTGGTTCAGCCGCTGACAAGCACAGGCAACCTCGCTGGTGAGGTGAAAGTTGCCCTGCTACAGACAGATTGACGCGTTCGACGGGCTGCTGCTGCTGCTGGCTTAAGCCGTGCCAGTGGGGGCTAAGGCAAATAAATGTCTAACCATTGCGGTGAGTAAAAGGTCTCGAGATAGGTGATGAGAAAAGATTTGCTGGCGTGTTTGTCTATATCGAGAGCTAATGATGGAAGAGAAGCGGATGATCTGCGGTTAGAAGAAGATAAACTCTTCTAGGAGGTGCCTGTGGAATCGCCACGCAGTCAGGATCTCTGAAGCCACTACATTGAACCGCAACCTGCCAACATAATAGAGTAGTACCACGCACTACTATGTCACATAATTAAGGATGATCTGTTCAAAGCATATTGAAAATGACCTGCAAAAAGTCCGCCTTCACTCACAGCCCTCTTTCTCTGTACATACTTGTGATTAGTTGGCTCAGTGGGCCCACTAAAGCACAAGAACCACAATTTAAGCATAAGCCTTCAGTTTCAGGCTACAAAGTCTGAAACCTGAAGTGGGGATAAACTACTCAGTAGGAAACGTTGCTTCAATACTGCCAGTATAAGATTTTCATTACGGAGTTCCCTACTGAGCCTCGTCAGACAGACACGAAACCCGAATACGAACCCGAACCCGAGGCAGACAATAAACAAAACCTGCGAAGAACGATCGACCGTTCATACTCCCAAAATTCGGTTGCCTGAGACTCACCGGTTGACGAAAACAGAACCTCCTTGTTTTCTGATATGACGTCATGGAAGATCATTCCTGTGCCATTTGAGAACCGGGTAAATATAGATTCCCTTCTTGGCTTGCAGCTATACTACTCGAAACAGTACACAAACTGATGCATGGGTGTATTCTACCTAGTCGGCGGGCCGACCGTCTTCCCTTTGCTTTCACCGCATGCTCGAGACAGCAGCGTAGGCTGTTCGTGTTGCCTGCCGCGATATAAGCCAAGGTCAGAGTTATCAGCGAAGAGAGCGTGCTCAGCCGACGCTGCGGGTGCGACTCGGGCTCTTCATGGCTGGAAGATGGGGTGTACTCTTCTGAAGAGATAGTGTCACCGATGTAAGCGACCGCCTGCTGCTCCATTGTGAGGGCAGTGGTTGTCAAATCCGTGACATCTATGGACGACGACGATGGTTTCTGAGACGTCCAGTTGACTCGGACGGAATACGCTAGGCATACGACGGTAGAGAAGAGACCTGGCCTGCCTGTAGCCGTGAAGCAGATGTGCTTGGTGGATTCGTTGTTCGGGGTTTGGTTGTTGATGGTGATGCTCGGTGCGATCATATCAACAGATTCTTGCCACAGGTACCACGTCGCTGCTACCTGTGGTAAAGAGCCAGTTAGTAATTTTTTTAATTGTGAGCCTCCTGTGAAAATATGTGAAAGTGACGAATGGCACAGGACGAAACCATCGAGATCATCAAATGAGATATGCGCGTTCAGGACTAGGTCATCGAGTTGCGAAAATGAAGGACCAGTCTCCAGGCCTAACAAGAACTCGGAATCCGCCCCGACCGGTGCTGGAGTTGTGAGATGCTCAACAGCTTGATTGTTGACAATGGACTCTAATACCTCAGTTGATACTGCTGCAGAAGGCCCTTCTAGGATGGGAGTTGGCGACCCGAATTTCTCAGTGCACTGACTCGCTGAATCTATGCCTTCGTTGCGCCATAGGTTGGTAGTAGACGGGATGCAGGAAAGGTCGTGATGTTTGCAGCGAGAGCAGCGAGATCGGGCACGGTCACACTAGCATTAACGTCTTTTTGTTATGTCGACTGCGCGCAATGATGAGGGAGTATGATTTCAGCACACCTTGCGCTTTCAATTCCTGCAATCCATGCATGACGGTCTATTCCCGATTGCAATGCTATGTGGCAGTGGGATCGCCGACATGTTATCACGTCAGTGGTTACTCTGCCGATGTTGTGAAAGGATGGGAAGTGCCAATGCAGGTTGATTCAATTGCCTCAGAAACTAAGCGATTCCCTGTTCAACTTAGCTACGCTGCGGTAATGAGTCAGCAGCAATGCATCCCGAAGCGGAAATACTGGCGCAGATAAGGATGAACTGAAGTATCGATAGTACTTTACACACTATTCGCATTCATCTTAAAGTCCCTGGTTAAGGGCCACAAGGAGGTGCATCTCGAGAACGATTTTGGCCCCCCTTCATCTTATAGCGGGATCGCCACGTTCGCGCACCTAGACCTGACCAACTGTTTTGTCCCCAGTAGCGACGGGACTTTTGACATCCATGATCGGTATTCTTGGTGCCTCTGTCGACCCGGGAATTACATGTCTTCCTGTCGACCTGGCGACAGATTTGGCCCGTTTGGTGCCAGAGCTAGCTCACAGCGACTAGGACCCAGCTTTGCGTATAGGCAAATACCTGCCCATGATTTCTTTTAAACCAGTTGTGCGAATGGTATGCATCAGCATGGCCATGGGGTCCACCCTTTTCAGGATTGGGCGTCTGTTGTCGATTGCGGCGATATCTTCAAACACCCCTTTTGATAAGCTTCAGGCTATCCATGAGCTGGAGACGGGCTGGGCCAAGATAGGCTCCAGAAAGCCACGGAAAATCGAGAAGAGGGATCATGTTCGACTACTCTCACTAAGTGGCGACCACACAATAAATAAGACTTCGCACATCCTGAAAAGAGCGGCTTTTATATGTTTTCTTGAGCACCCCACTAATTCTCCTCTCCAGCACTTCCAGCACTACGAGCCTTGCATAGCAGTCATACACTTCGATTAGCACCTCGACACATGGGACCCCAAGCAACTCGGGGGTGGCTACATAAAATACTCTGAGGTGACGCATGGAAGCACGCTACATCTAGCACATGAAGGGCTCCTCGCGGACCACGGCAACATAGACTTGGGCTCGCACTCCATGCTGTTAGATAAGCATTGCTATCCAGACAACGACGCCTACTATGGCTTCACAGCGATCCGCGCTCGGCAAATTGATGAAATTGGCATTGAATTACTTATTCAGAGGGTGGTGGGCACTGTGCAGGACCGTCCTGTTTACGTAAGCATTGACATAGGTGTTCTGGATCCAGGTATAGTCCCAACGTAATCTGCTCTTACTTGAATAATTGTCTAGCTGACTTACTTATAAAGCCTTTGGGCCCGCGACAGGAACCATTGAGCCTCATGGCTAGACAACCTGCGAGCTTTTGCGGATACTTTATGGACCTTCACATGCCGATACTAAAATTATGGGAGCCGACATTGTTGAGTTTGCCCCTGCTTATGATAACCGAGCCGAGACTACCGGTTTGACTGTTGCGCAGATTGCGTACGGGCTTTTGCAATGGATGATCCGTGTACCCGTCAAACAGCAAGACCTCTAACTTTAGAGTGTTCATATGCTTGACAAGTGTGTATCATATGTTGAAGAAATTCGAGAAAATTCAGACCCCCAAGGCCATGATTATGTGGCTTTCTGAAAGCGGCAGATCGGAATTGATGCCTGTCCACTCTTTGGGAAGACGGGCGCTGGTGCCAGCTCAACTAACTCTAGCGGAGGCAGAATGGAGCTTGTTACCTTGAGAACACATGTTTCAGTCGAAAAGTACATGTCCAGAATGCAATACAGCGTTGTGAGTAGAGGAAGTCTGACAAGAGCTTCATGTCGGCCGCCCAATGCTTAGTGATAAGCTTAAATATCCTCCATGGGGGGTATCTTATCAAATGACTTGTTTTTCGCCCCTGACCGTGCCCTGTTTTGTGACGCCTGGACAAAATCAAGGTTTAGCCAACCACTATCGGTCTTTCTGGCCGGAAAGCTGTTCTGACAGGTCAGATCGTGACTTGATTCTCAGTTCCAGGCCTAAGTCAGCTTTAAGTCTATACAATTCATGGCGGGCATAGAAGCCGAGAAGAACTTACAGCCCTTCCTATGCGTGTTGGTATACAGTCAACTAAAATCAGGGAACATATCCAGACACAATCTTGGTCTAGAAGAGGACTTCACATATCCATGAATCAGCGTCAACATGCAGCAATGGCCGCGGTTCCCAGTTCTTCCGCCTTCAGTCGACGTTCTGAATCAGCTCTGTTCTTTTTTTTTTCCGTCCACAAATTCAACAAGTCTGCTCGCACACATCTTTATAGGCTTCATTCCTTGGACAACAATGCATCGAGACATTGAACGCTGTGACGTCAACTGTGAATCCGATCCCTCTGAAGATGTCGCCACAGGAGCCATCAGCCTGACGTATCCCGAAGGCGGCTGTGACGCATGGAGCTGTCTGGTGGGCTCTGTCTTCATTATTTTTCCATCCTTCGGCTTTCAAACTGCTGGTATGCTACTCCTATCTTGACCTTCAGCGTCGTGTATCGATTCTCACGGGACCCCAGTCGGCACGGTGCAAGATTATATTACCATTCACCAGTTATCCGGCTACAGCGTGGAGGACATCGGCTGGATCAGCGCGCTCATCGTCTTCCTGACCTTCTTCGTAGGCGTTCAAGTCGGCCCCGTTTTCGACCGCTATGGCCCTCGTCTTCTCCTCGCCGTGGGCTCTCTTGGCAGCGTCGCTTCCTACCTCCTCGTTGCTCAATGCGCGAACTACTGGCATTTTATGCTCGCCTTGAGCGTTCTGGGCGGCATGTCTTCGGCCATTCTCACTACTGTGGCCATCAGCGTGGTGAGTCACTGGTTTGAACGCCGCCGTGCCCTGGTCACGGGTATCTGTATGGGCGGCTCCTCCGCCGGTGGTGCGGTCCTACCGATCGTGCTCCGCAGCACTCTCCAGAAATATGGCTGGGCATGGTCTCTGCGCATTGTCGCCTTCATTGCTCTCGGCTGTTATACTTTGGCAATCGTCCTTGTTCAAGGCAGACAGTTGCCTGAAACTGGCACTCCCACTCGCGCCACTATCAACTTTCGCGCGTTCCGGTCTTCGCGGCTCTGTTTCCTGGCCCTTGCAGTGTTCAGTTTTGAATTCATTATCTTCGGATGCGCAGCGTTGCTTCCAACCTATTCACGCTATGCAGGTTTCTCGTCCCAGGCGCAATTTTACACACTGACAGTCCTGAACAGCATGATCTTACTGGGTCGGGTACTCCCGGAATTAGCAGCAGACTTTCTGGGAAGATTCATTATTCTGTTAGTGATGATGATCCTCACTCTGGTAGTCATGACGGCCGTTTGGGTGCCGTTCGGATCGCGGAGCGAAGCGACGTTGTATGCAGTCGTCGCCGTGTTCGGGTTCGGGTCGGGCGGCTGGATCTCGCTGGCTCCGGTGTGTGCAGGCCAATTGTGTCGGACGGAGGAGTACGGTCGATTTTATGGAACAGTGTACAGCGTTGCAGCATTTGAAACATTGTTGACTGTTCCAGTAGGCGGGCAGCTACTGGAGGCAACATCGCCGCAAGCATTAGTTGGATTTTATGCGGCAGTGTTGGTCTTCGGATTGATCAATGTGATATGCTCGAGATGGGCACTACTGGAATGGCGATGGAAATGGACTGCCAAGGTTTGAGTTGTGTGACTGTGCAGGGTCAGGGTACCTATTCGCTTCCACCTGGCTGAACCATTTATTCAATAAAAGGTACAAAAGCTGACCTCCAACAAGCAATGTCTTAGATCTAGATGCTCAGAAAAATCAACTTTGCCAATCTAATCCTCTCTTTTATTCTCCCCTTTCTCATTCCTCAGCCAATTCCTCTTCGCATTCCCCTCCAACCCATACAATACATCCTCCGACATCCCCGGAATCACCATATCGAACGTATTCTCAATGACCGTATATTGATAATACCCGCAGCGGGCAATAGGCCTCGTCTTCCTGACATCCAGAATCCCATCCGTGAGCACCTCATCCTTGATATGCACCGCCACCACCCGTCCAATCACCACATCCACCGTCCCCATCGGCGGATTCCCCGGCAACCGGATGGTAGAGTGGTACCTGCACTCGAAATTCACGGGGCTCTCCCGGACCATGGGCACGTTGATCAGCGTAGCGGGCTCCTTGGTGACTCCGGCTTTCTCAAACTCATCCACCCCGTACGGGAACTGCTCGGCGGAGATGTTGACGGCCTCGCGGAGGTCGTAGGTGGCCAGGTTCCACACGAAAGAGCCCGTGGCCTCGGCGTTGACGACCGTGTCCTTGCGGGTTTCGGCGGCTGTCTGGTTGGACGAGAACATCACGTACGGCGGGTCGAAGGTCAGGTTGTTGAATTGCGAGTACGGCGCCAGGTTGCTGGTTTGCCCGTCCGGGGATTGCGTGGAAATCCAGCCGATCGGGCGGGGGATTACACATGCCTGTGTCCCTGTTAGATCAAGGAGTCTAGGCATGGGGATGGTTGTAGGTTGGGGTATACTGTACCTTGAAGGGGTCATGCGGAAGGTTATGCTCGGTCACGCCGGGTTCGTAGTACATTTTGGTACAACGTGTTCTGTATTTGGACAATGATATTGAATGGAAGGTTCGAATAACAAGAAAGAATACATGGGGCAATCTCAACAGGTGCCTTTCTTTTATGACGTCCTGCGAATCCGCACCTTGGTGATGTGATCGACACTTCCCATGCCGAAAACCGCTGGAGGTAGGGGAAGTAACGACCAGGCGGGCCGTGTCCCGAGCTCGCCGAGGTTCCGATATGAGGGGTCAATTTGGCCGCCCGCCCGTCTGAGTAGAGATTCTGGATGCTTGATGGATCGCGGGTGGTAGAATTGACTGATAACCGACGATGAACACTTGCTTAAAGCGCACGGGCTGTGTAATTGCTATGAAAAATGTCGAAAGTATCGTTTATGACCGGTCGATTTGCACGTATATATTTTAGGATTATTGTCATCAGGTCACACTGGAAACTGATCTGCGACAAAAGGAGTTTTACAAATAGAACTAGTATGCGAGTTATTTGAAGAAAGCTCTGCAAATGATAGAAACTCACCTTGAAAAGTAAAAGCCAAGAAACAGAAAAAAGAATGATGTCCATTATGGGCAATCTACAGCCGGGCATTGCAGATGGTTGGCAATACCAACTGTGCCCGGTTTGGGGAGTGAGATATCTTGTAGAGTTCAATTTTTAAGACTAACGCCAAGATCATAGCAACTAGCATCATTGGTCTAGTGGTAGAATTCATCGTTGCCATCGATGAGGCCCGTGTTCGATTCACGGATGATGCATTCGAATTTTCTTTTTGCTTTTGCTTTGCTTTTCCCTCCGCCAGCCATTCCATCACCACGCATCCTTTACAATATTTCGGCTTGAACCCTTTTCGTCCCAGGTACAGTACCCGCCGCGAAGCCATGCCGTTACTACTCATAATCTCCATACGTGCCAGCGTCCCACCATCTGCATTCAGATGTCTGCCCACAAACAAGACCATCCTTCTTTTATTGGTTGCCTAGAAACAGCACCACAACAGCTGTGCTTCACCTGAAAAAGTTCAGAGCCTGACGACAGACGTCAGACAATGACCCGCTGATTGACTGCCCGACTGTCCTCTCCAAGAGAACGACCGTGGCATAGGCTGCTTTTGTACTGAAATTCCTTCTACTGGCCCTCATGGCTCTTGGCTCTGTTGTTTCTCCGAGCATCTACCTGAAAACATGGTGCGGGGAGATAACCGATATCAGATTGATACTGTGGTTGTAACACGTGCTCTTAACACGTGCCCTTCTTTACTCGGCTCTCATGCACATCTCACTTACCACCCTGAATGCCAGCAACACGTGATGTCTCATCTATTATGACTGAGCTTATTATGCGGGAATATTACTGAGAGTGAATCACCTACCTCTTCTCATCATCAATCTAATGAGTCTTTGCTCAGGATTCATCCATATCATTCATCTCTGTCACATCTTGAATGGTTTCTCAGTCCTTCACTCACATTTGGTCCTAGATCAGGACTTTTTAGTTCATCCACTCCTCTTAGGCGAGCTTCCCGTTCTATATCCTATCCTCCCTGTTCCACACTTCTTCCTCCAGACTCTTCTTACTATCCTTCCCCAGCCCACAGCTCCCACACCCTTACTGCTTCCACGTCGCTTCTTGGTTTTGTTGATGTCACAACCGCTGAGCACCTTATGTGGCCTCTCATTCCGCTTGCAAAGCTTTGCTGTTGTGATCGTTCCACATATCCAACAGAGACGAACCGGGTCTAGTTGACCTCCAACATCGAGTAATCCAAGTTCCACCTGACAATATCACTTCTCATTTCCAGAAGCTGGGAGAGACGGTTTTCTCCGTGTCAGTTCTGCTTGCCCGACACCAGAGCCTGCCCACAGAAGATATCTGGACGCATCGTGGCTTGAATTTATCCACGCCGCACTCGATGCGAAAGACTTTTGCGATGACCTCGAGATGTCAAACAAAGGCAAAGTTATCCAAAGATAAGTGGTAATCAGTTACCAAACCTTTGCTATCCACAACAGCAGCGAGAAAGTGTCCCCAGGAATCACTCGATTGATAATGCGTCCACAATTCTAGTCATATGTGAATTGTCTATTGCATTACTATAAGACAGATACCCCCCAGACTTTGATCACCAGGGTATTCTACGACAAACAAGAATCCCGGCTGAAGAAACTTCAATTTTCGATACTCACAATCGGTTCTTGATTTCCTTCGCGGGCAGAGGCCGCTAAGAAAAGGCCACGACACTGGCATAACTGGCCGGTGACTGAAGAACTCTGGGATGTATTCGAAGGCAAATTCAAGCCGTCATCGAGCATTTCTTCAAAATCTGCCGTCTACGCAAGAATGCACACACGGTGAAATGCCCTCCAGCACAAAGAGGATAGTTACAGAACTGCATTAAGACCAAGCATGCAGGATACCAAGAAAGAAGAAAGCTGGAGCTCGTGACAGCTTCAGCTTCCGTGCCGGACAGGAATGATAATTTCCAAGTCAACTCTGCATTAGAGCAATGATCGAAGGATTCTCAAATTCAATCTCAGGCGAACTCTAGACAGAACTCTAGACATTAGCAGACATATGCTCAAGATCTGCCGTCTATGCAAGAATGCGCGCGCGGCTCAGCTTGCTCAAGCACAGAGAGGATAATTACAAAACTCCATTGAGACCAAGCGTGCGGGACAACAAGAAAGAGGGAAGCTGGAGCTCGTGAAGGCTTCATCTTCCGTGCCGGCCATGAAAGACAGCCGCTTTCAAGACAACTCTAAATCATAGCGATGATTGAAGGTTTCTCAAATTTATGCCCAGGCGAGCTCTGGGTATTAGCAGACATCTGCTCAAAATTCGGCGTCTACGCAAGTATGTAGACGCGGGGAAACTTCCCGCCAATATACGGAGGACAGTTTCAAAGCTTCATTGAGATAAGATAAAGCGTGCATGACCAAAAGATGGAAGGCAAGCTTGTGGTCGTGGCTCCTTCAGCATCCGTGCTGGACAGAAATGACGGTCGCCAAGACAACTCTGAATCAGGGTCGGGATCAAATGATTCTGAAATTCATTCTGAGGCGACTTCTGGGCGTCAGCAGACATCTGCTCAAGCCGCAGCGTCTATTCAATCATATCACAAGACTGCCTGAACAACACGTCGACTTGCGGCCAGGCTTTACAAGCTCCAAGGTCACAAACAGCCTGGAAAAAGAACGATAAACACCATGACGAAAGTCGTAAGACCAACAGCCTACGGCAACTCAATCTATACCACAAAAAGGGAAAACTGTGGCCATTTAATGGCACGCGACTCATGGACGCGTGGACACTCCTTGCTGTATGCGAGCTGTCCACAGCGGTTTGGAGAAGCAAAACCCGGCTGATCTTGATCATCAAGGCGACACACGCCAAGCACAAATCCCAAGTGGCATCACATTCCTGTTCTACGCACAGGAACAGTTTTTCTTTCTTGTCTACCGAGGATCACACATGCTGTGGGGGCGGCCTGATTCCGCCATAATTACGAGGATAGTTACAAAACTTCGTTGGGAAAACGTGGACATGCCAGAAAGGAGGAAGGGAAGATGGAGGTTGTGAATACTTCAGTGTCCGTGCTTAATGACAGTTTTCAAGACAACTCCGAACCAAATTGTGACATCCAAGCGAGAAATACAGACTTGCAATCAGCGCCAAAACCCACGCTAGGGGAATGATTCAACAAAATCGAAAAGCTCGAGGTCAAACAATTTATTTCATTATACTCATGACCAGAAAATTCCATTTTGTCACCAGAGGAGAAAGACCTTATACATATGCGGCAGCTCAGGACATTTCACAACCTGTGAACGGCTTTGAAGCAAAGACACTGGGCTTGCGGCCGTGTAAGAGTTCGCCTGGTTCTGAAACGTTTCTGTCGTGCCGTAACAGCACATAATTTCACAGCTGGAGCACCCTAAGACGCTATTCCTTCGACTCCGAGCAGCGCCAGGTTCATGCCCCCACGTACGGGAAGGTGCGTGGCATCGGCCATTCCACCAGACATGGAGGAACCCCGTACAACAGTTGTAGCAGTGGCAGTTTTGACTACTCATGGAATCAAAGATATTCTTGCACAACGAAGAAGTCGTCCAACTTTTAAGGGTTATTGTACTCGACACTATGCCAAGTAAGTGTCCCGCTCTTGAAAAACATGTGCTGTTTTCACCGTTACTGACATTGGATACTTCATATAGAAGCTATTCCGTTCTCGATAATCCGTACATTCAGCCAAACGTCCACTTTTGCAGACGATGCCGCCGAGGCAGACAATACCACAGAGGCTGGCAACACCGCTGAGGCAGATAATAGCGTCGAAATAAATTGATCAGTTAGCTAGAACCTTGCAAAACGACTCGAAGCTCTAACACTTGTGGAGTAATAGCAGATTGCGCTGACCATGCTGTCGACACGATCAATTGATGTTACCCACAGCATTGGAATGGTGGGCAAGTAGGGAAGATCGTCGGCTTCTTCGGGATGTAGCTATCCCAGATTGCCAGACAATCGCAACTCACCACGACAAACAGGAATGCTGCTCTTAACTAGTGGCTCTCACGATGGATCGGAATGCGAAGTGCCTCGTACGATACCGGAGCCCCGTATCGAGAATGCAGCATCGGACACATGGTACTCACCCGAGTAAAGGATAGAATAATCCTGGGAGGTCAGCTGATTCGTGATTGGGAAAGGCGATTCAAACTACACGTTCCTCACATGGATCAGGCCACAAGTGACGTTCTCTACTGTGAGCTTCTTGATCAGATCGACACGGCTAGCGACCCGATAGAACTAAACATGAAAACCCGGACTCGGATAGATAGGATGATAGCTTTGCCTTCATCCTTGCAGACAAACTCTAGAGAGAAGAAATCAGCAGGAACAAAACGTACACCCATCCTCAATGGAACACGCCAGATATCTTTCTTCCGGAATCGATCGCAGTAGGTTCTCTTAGCGCTCCCTTGCTCCTTTGCCGAGCTGACGATATCGACGCACCACTTGAGACCTGACGTGGCACACGATTGGCAACACAGTCAACTATACACAACCTCAGCCATGGCCTGTTGTAACGGGACAGCAAACCGGCGACATTACGAGGCTGCGTGCCCTACTTGAGCTTTTTTCGAAGCAATTGAGACATATCTACCGTGTCTAGTCCCCTGGGAAGTCGCGTACAGAGTTGCGATGGAGTCTAAGCAAAGAGTTCAGAGCCAGAAACTCTAGTAGGGTGTTTGCAGGACACTTCGTCTACTATAAGGACCCGCTCGAGGAGACGACGCTATGCCGAAAAAGAATAACACAAAAACCCTCGAAAATCATGAGAAGCAACATGGCTATCTTGCAGACCAAATTAGAAAAGACTTAAGCCTTCGTCAAAACGTGTACCTTACTTGGCTATCACAGATTGAGATTATCGGCTTTGGTTATGTAGCCAAAGCTGTGTTGAAGAATTTGAATAGTTTTTGATTATTGCTAACCGCACAAGCATCAAATGAGAGCATGCAGAAATGCATAAGTGAGGTGCAGTAGAAAGCCAACCCGGGGCCCGTTTCTCTGGTTACTTGTGTTTGCGATGCTTGCGTCTTCCGATTGCGTCTGGATCTGAGCTGATGGCTGCAGTGGGCAGCTATCGTCCCTGCATCTGGTGCCCTGGGTGCTATGCTAGGTAGCAGACACAGAAACAGGGGGCCTGTTTTGCTGCAGACGACGGAGATGGCGAAGGTGCTGCTGCACGTGCTGGTTGTGCTGGCACTGTGGCAGGTAGGTGATGGTGCTTGTGCTGGAGATAGGTGCTGCAGCCTGGGCGGGTTTGGCTTGTGCTTGACCATTTGGGTGGGTGTGGGTGCTCTGGTCAACTTACCTAGCTATCGCAAATCTTAGTGGTAATCAAGCATGACGAGCGTACAGTCAGTCACTTTCAACTGTATGGCTTGTCACGATTGATTCGGGTATTGAAGAACCGAGTAACCTCTTTGTCTCTACCTACGATTTCCTCTTCCGTACCCAGGGCATAGTAAGCTTAGATTGGCGGTGGGACTCGGGTGGGAACGATATGCGAGCATACCACCGTTTGATCTTGGTGTAGCGGCATACTATCTTTGCTCGCAGAAATTAACAGGAGGTCCAGCAATGAGTGGCATGAAATCCATGACTCGAGAATTGTGGTAATGACGGATCATCGCCGCGCGGACTACATTGACTCAAAATAGAGAGGACATCCCAGGGGCTCCAGATCCACCACCTACGATCACACGTATCCAAACAATAAACGTTGACAAGACGCTGTTCAGTCATTATTCAGTCATAAATCTCTATCATATCATTAAGCCCAACATCAAACCGACCCTTTACCACCCGCGCGTTTCTGCTTGAATGCATACCACAGAATCAACACCAACGTCTGAACCCAAGATGCCGCCGCCAAGGCGGCAATCGCAGTCAATCCATGACGATAGAGTGGCTTGTCCGACGTCCGGAAGATCTGCGAGCCCGAGATACCGGCGCAGTTGGCGGCCATGACGATCAACCTGTTGTCTTCATTAGTGATCGAATTTTGGGATTTGTGGGACGAAGAAACATACGCCATGGAGACACTTCGTTCCTGAGGAGTTTTGCAGTGGAAGCCGAGCCAGGCGATGTTCAGTACACTATATCATGGATTAGCAGGCTATAATGTACGAGGCGAAAAGGGAAACGTACTGCATGCTGGCGTAGATGAGGTTGGCAATTGTGATAACGGCGTATTTGTGCCAACGGGAAGAGTCATCGGGCATGGTGCGGAGGCAGGTGTAGGAGATGACGTTCCAGGTGATGCACAGCAGGACGAAGATGCCACGCTTGCCAGTTTTGTCTCTGCGTTCTCATTAGCACCGACTTATGAAGCACCATAACGATTGGGCGCAAACGTACGAGAGCCAAGCGAGAATGGTCAGCCAGACGATGCTCGCATACACCGCGACACTGGCTAAAGCGTTGGCGCGGACGGCACTGAAACCGAACGACTTGATCATGCTGGGGGCGTATTGGTTCAAACCCTGGAAGGCTGACATGGAGACGAGCGTGATCATGAAATGCTGGATAACGGTGGGCTTGCGCACGGTGTCCCAGACGTCGCGGCCAGTGATTTTGATGCGGTCGCCATGGGCCTTGAGCGGGTCGTCGAGTAGGACTCGGTCGCGGATGATCTGCTTTTCGCGCGCGTTGAAGTAGCTCCACCGGCCCATGCTGGCGAGCGGGCTACCGTCGCCGGCCTTCTTGGGGATGAAGAGGATGAACAGGATAGCGGCGACGATGGTGATGAGACCCTCAACTGTTGCGGGTCGGTGTCAGTGGTGCCCATTGTCATGAAGGGTAAAGTCCAGGGCACATACTCAAGAAGATCCACTGCCATCCTGCGAGACCACATCTTCCCGAGAGCTTCAACAATCCGGCAGAGATGAGACTCGATGTAGCACCTGCAAACATCTGGCCGTAGAAGAAGAGCGTTGTGCGGAAACTGATCTCGTCACGTTTGTACCACTGGGAGAGATAGTAGAGAGCACCTGTGCGACACACCCATTAGACAACTGTATCGAATCAACCCACCGAATTTCAACATACCAGGAATGAAACCGCCCTCCAGCAATCCCAGCAGCAATCTAGTAACCAAGAAGGCAGGGTATGACTTCACGAAAGTTTGAAAGACACCGACCAAGCCCCAGGCAACCAGCTGGGCCGATAACCAGACTTGAGGCCCCACACGCTGAAGTATGATATTCGAAGGGATCTCGCTGACGACGATTCCCGCGGACAGAAGCTGGGTACCGACATTGATCTGGTTGGTGTTGATGTGTAGATCTTCCGTGATGGTGGAGGTCAAGGCTGCGCTGATGTTGCCACGATCGACCTGAAGACCGAAGAAGGCGAGCCCGAGGACAGGTAAGAGAATGAGGTCGATCCTGGAGGAGGTTTAGGTTAGGCATAGGAAAACCTCCCGCAAAGGTGTATGGAATAATAGGATGGACCTACTTCCGACGGACTCGGGCCTCTTCCTTGTCGTCCCAATTCTTGATGATCTCGGCCACTTCCTCGTTGTCATTGCTGGTCTCGTCGCTCAGGACATTGTCAATGACCTTCTTCTCGGAGAACTCCTGCTCGGGGTAGGAATAGGTGGCCATAGCTGCTGACAGTATAGGCGTGTGGCCTTGAAGTCTCAGCTGGGAAACTCAGCGATTGAAAGCCGAGAGGAAAGGCGGCCGAGTTGCACGAAGAATCTGACCTGGCTGGAACGCATAATTTCATGGAGTAAGCGGTTTATTTATACGGTGGTGAAGTGAATGGAAGTTGACTTGTGCTGGCAAGCTACGGGCGCGGCCTCGCTAAGATTGACCGGCAGTGGAGGAAGCAGCGGGATGGAGTGAGAGCCCGCCGTGATGGCGCAATCGCCGCTGCGGTTGATGTCAATCCACCCGGTGAATTTGCTTTTGTCTTTTCCTTCCTGCATGGCTTGATCACAGAACTACTACTCAGGTCATCGTACAAGGTTAATTATCTAGCTCTATCTTGAGAACTCTAAGCGAGGTTTCCTCGCCTCTCGAGGTCGATTCTGTATGGTCGTTCATGGTCAAACCGCCTCCTGGGATGGCATCATCAACGACATGATGGTTCCTGAGAACTTTCATTCTTCTTGGCCCTTCTGGCAAGTCAAACTGCTATGATCGCTACGATTAAGTTCCGTAACAAAGAATCCCTTACACGTGGGCGTGGGCCGAACCACACCAGGAAGCCAGGAACAGGCCAGGCCCACACATACAAAGTTAGTTGTAAGCATCCCATTCTCTACCTTCGAATCCACTTCAAGATGCCCCATGGATTTTATCTAGCTATCTGCTCATGGCCTACAATACTAAATTGATAACTTGCTCCACACTTAACCTCACATGTGATCATTACTAGCTGCTTTTTGTCGTAACGGTCATAAATACAAACTCAAGTCCAGGCCTCCCAGCTCAACCCGTCACGATACTGATATCCCGCCTGCGGGCCCTCAGCTTCAATCAAGTAACCATCCTCGCACACCGAGTATGATACCTTGGGTTGCTCCGCATAGAATTCATCGTACTGGACATCCAGCGCCTCTTTGAGACTACGCACATCACCCGAAGGATGCAGAACCTTCCACGGCTCAATGCAGGTACGGCCCTGGCAGGATTTGAGCACGAGAAGAAGTGCATCAATCCGGTCGATCACCGTTGCCAGGGGACGACCGAGCAGTCTGGCCCCGCTGTGGGAGTAGATGTTGTTCATCTGGTAGGGATCCACCTAGACATCTGTTAGCTAGATCAGGTTAGGCTAGGCAGCGTTACACATACCGAGAGGTCGTACAACTCGTGGTCGTTGTTACACCATACCGAGTAGTACAAGTTATATTCCGGGGACAAGATCCGAGCGGACTTGTATGTATTATTGGTCATGGTGGGGGTTCCATGAGGACCTTTGTAATCGTGTCAGCAACCCATTACCCATATCGCAACAGAAAATAAACTCACCAATCCGCGAGAATTCCCCTTCAAGAACAGCACTTCCCCAATATTCCACGGTCACATGTTCATGCGCAATTGACTTCGTCTGCTGCGCCACGGGCATTGGAGTGCCGTCAAAATCCGCCCGCAGAGGGATCCCGGCAAGTTCAAACAATGTGGGCGCAATGTCTATGTGGGTGGTGACACGGTCGACACTGACACCGCGGGGAAGGCCAGGCCCACGGATGTAGAACGGAACGCGGATGTCCTCTTCATACCCAGTTGTCTTTCCGGGTGGAAGCCGATGCTGGCCAATATGGTAGCCGTTGTCCGCACTGTAGATAATATAGGTGTTCTGGAACTCGCCGCTGGCAGCTAACCGAGTCAGAAGACGATCTACGAGCTCGTCAACTCCCTGCAAGGCACGAAGACGTTGGCGGTAGAGGTGATCTTCATAGTCGATCACGGTCTGGTTTTTCAACTCGAGGTTACGAACCCAACTAGCACCGGACAGCTTTCAAATCGTTAGCTTGTTTCTCACAGAGTTATATTGAAACGTACCTGTGCAGGGTTGAAGTGGGGTGTTCTCGGCACTTTCGCATCTGGAAAGAGATGCGCATGGCGCGGTGCTGGGAGCGGCTCCGTCATGACCGGAATACCTTGAAGTGCCTCCACGTCCACATTGGTATGCGGTGCAATGGGGGCGACTGTGAGAAAGAAGGGCGAATCACTCTGCAATGCGTCTTCCAGGAATCCCAGAGCTTTGTCGGTGATCACATCGGTCGTATAGTGGCCCTCATAGCTGCGCGGTGGCTCCTGATTTCGTTGATAAGTGGAGTTCCAGTATGAGTAGGTATGAGGATCGAGCAGAAAGTCGGAGCCATTGAAACCGTTCACGAAGGGTGCATTGTAGGTGTCGACACTATGTGCGTTGAAGAGCTTGCCAGTGTAGAAGGTATTGTATCCAGCGGTTTGCAACCAGACGGGTAGGAAGTTATCGTTAAACCCCTGTGACACGAATTTCGGATAACCCCCTGGAGAGTTCAGATCTTTGCCATTTTGGCGTTGCAGTGTCAAATATACCATAAGGTGGATGTACATCCGTGACGTTTGTGTTATGTGCTTGTCGACCAGTCCAGAGACTGACTCGCGAGGGGCAGCATAGGGCGGTGGTGACAAAGTGATTCTGGAACTCAACACCTTGGTCCTTGATCCAAGCGAGGGTATGGGGCATATAGGCCGGAGAGTTCAGCTGGAGATCCTGGTCATCGGTCAGGATGAAAAGGAAGTTGGGTGGTTTGCTCGTTATCGGATGCTCTTCCTGCAATGGCTGCTGTTGTTGGCCCGGGATGGCCTCGGAGCCAGCGAAGAGGGTGGCGAGCACCAGGACGGAGTATCTCATGATTGCGGCCTCGATTGCTGGCGTTGGTGGTAGGTAGCGGTTGATGTCAGTTATACCATATCAAAGCACTGATTGAGTCGGGATGGCGAGAAGATAGCGTGGAATGACACCATAGCGGGAGCTTGACTTTGCCGACCGAGATTTACCTTGGTTCGGCTAGAGGCACCTTGACGACACCCGGTGATGCTCTTTTTAGCGGCGGATTGCACCATGGATAGCCAATAAATCATGGTTCCTTGCAGTGCTTGGCCCAGGCAGAGCCCAGACCCGGGCGACAAGCTCCCCCCCATTTTCTGGGGAAAGCATTCTCGATTGAATGGATGAAGAGTTGCAAGGATCCATCCGGGAGGAGTCCAGCGACCAACGCGCCCTTGGTTGTGGGGCTCGGTTAGAGCGAGGTGATGGCGTGCTCCGCTTTAAGATGAGCTCATGGAATTTATTCATTGCTTGAGTGAATAGGAGCCAACTGACTGCTGCATGATATGCATACTTGTGGAATTGAGTATCAAGTGGGATTGAAAATCGAGGATGATCCATTAGAGAGTTGTTTAATCAAAGACTTATGCAAGGCTCAACATAGCATTATTTTGATTCATGACCGCCTGTCTGACCGCTCGACTGTCTGGCAAAAATCTCTTGCACTATTTTGGCACGGACCAACGAGGTCAGAAGGAAGTACTACTCCATGGCTCTTGCTGAACGGATTGATCACAAGCATCCTGTGGACCCCGAATGTTGAGGACTTGATGCAAGATATACTGTCAATCGAGATCTTCTTTCTCGTAAATTTCGGCACATTAAATCGCGTGAGTCGCACTCCATGCTAATGAAGCTCCGAGTCCTCAGAATTTATATGCAGTCCAAGATACTTGCTGTTGTTTAAGTATAAGATCAAAGAAGAGCTAAGTGCAGTTAATTGCTCCCATATCGTCAAGAGAGATCGATAGCATGGCTGGAAGCTGGATCATTCTGGCGTCGGAGGGTGGCGGTAAGTTTTTGAATAGACCTGAGCTCCGATTTCCGCCCACTGTTGAACAAGATTCTGACGGAGGCGGCCATGGATCAAATAAACAGTTTCCCGTCCGAGTTTCTCCCGGCTGTCGAGCATGATTCTGCCGGCCCAAGCGGTCAGGAAAAGAACAGTCTCGATCCCCGAGTTTCGCCCGTTGTTCGACTCCGTTCTGCTGGATTTGGGCGGTCTGCGGATGAACAGTATTCTGACCGAGTTTTTGCCGGCTGTTCAAATATTCTGCCGTTCCGAGGCGGTAGGAAAATAACCAGTTTCCATCCTCCGAGTTGTGGCCGTGGTATGGTTGTGGTCGGTTACGGAGCGTAGCTGCTGCTGCTTATCGATAAGGATGAATGTTGACCATGGACACGACACGACCACCTCTATCCAGGTCATGGTTATCTCACAGAACCTGGAAAGTCCTTCTTCATGAGTTGATAGCCATTCTTTTTCACTTATTAGCTTCAGAATTTTATGCTATCCCATATTGGAAAAATGGTTGGTTCAATACGGTGTGGTTCATACTTGCCACGTTCATTGCTAACCTACATCTCAGCTAGGTATATCAAGCCGCTAATCATGGCTCTTCTCATATCCCCTGTGAACTGTGGACTAGTGTCATGGTGGCCGATGGCTTCCCCAGACGCTAAGTACAAACATCCATCAAGGCTTCTCAGCGCATAGCTCCTCAAATGCACCCTCCCAGATCTTGCCCTCCCGCCAAAATCCTTCAACAAGTGGTTGCCTCCCCGGCCGACCCGCACGAGGCAGTTCATTTACCCATCCCCACCGTACCCTCTCCTTCCACCCTTGCTCCTTCCAAGCGTTCAAGTCTAGTCCAGGCGACTGGTTCAGAGTAGGGAGATGGCGTAAAAGCTCCGGATCATGCGCGATGCAAACCAACACATTTGGTGAAGCGTCAATGCGGCGTAACTGGTCCACAGATTGCTGTGCGACTGCAGGGTCATCGAACACGCTGGCGTCCAAGGCAGATACATCATGGAAGGGGGTTTTATCTTGGTTGGCTTTTGCGATTGGGTGACGATCAGCGAAAAGACTACACGGACAAGGGACAGGGAAGAAGGGGTCGCTGTCCAGGGTCTCGGCAGAGAAGTGTGCGGGAAATGGGACGTCTGCAGTGGGTCTTATCGCTCCGGCAAAGTGGCAGATATCGCCTCCGAGGAGTATAAAAGTGTCTTTGGTTGTGCGAGCGAGGCCACAAACATGACCGACACAGTGACCGGGGGTATCTAATTGAAGATGAGACTCCGGTTTCGGACGAAGAGATCAATTGACGCACCGAGAAGATAGAACGACCCATCCCCGAAGAAGTCGTGGGCGCGGTAGCCGGCGACATTCAGTGGAAAGTCAGGCTCTACTACCTCACGACCCTGAAATGCATCTGCTGGGACCGGTGAGTTGAGGTTCTCAGGGTAGCCCGGGAGTAGACTTGGATCTTTCAAGAACCCTGGGCCCACAATTAATGCTGCTGATGCCGGAAACTTGGATACGTCCCCGACGTGATCCCAATGGTAATGGGACCAAATGATGGATGCTTTTGCCGTGTTAGGTCTCATCTTTGACGCATTGGAGCAAAGCCTCAAACTTACTGATTTCTTCCAATGTAATTCCACTTTCAGTCAGAATCTCGCCGACGTCCTTCTCTACCTTGAGCGCGGGTATGATCCTGGTAATTCCGCTTTTCGCAACCGTGGGAAGATTCCAGTAATCTTTCCGTGTACCAAGATCAAACATGACTTTCTTGTTCAGCGCTTCGCTCTCGATAAGGAATGCGACGTCTGTCATATTGAGAAATTCATGGCCTGATTGTACGGGCTGGATGAGAGTTTCTGTGCGAATGCTCATCATAGTGGTTGTGTCCACCATCCTCACTCGCACTGTGTGATTGGACTGTGGGATATCTAGCGTTGTTGCCATTGTTGCGAGTCTCTATTTCAGAGTAAATTGAGATAGGTTGTGGTCTCGACGAGGATGCTCGATTAAGAGGAAGGTGAAGTTTATTATACCGAGTTCAAGCCACAGCTGGCTAGCAGATACGGCGACATCCAAGCCCCCAAGCACCTCATTCGTTAACAATCGCTAGCTGTAGTGGCCGGTGATAGTCTGTCTACTGCACCCACCGCCTGCGGCGTACCGTTATCGTTATCGCAACGGGCCGATCGAGTCCCGGGCCTTCCCCTCATTTCCTCTCAAAAGTTACCAGTCTCTCGTCAGCATACGCTCTATTGTTAAGTGCCTTCATTGAGGGAAAAAGCTCCGACTCGCTGCACCTCTCGATATGACCAGGATCAGTTAACGGCATGCAGGTGCTGAGTCACGGTTCTTACTACGTACTCAGATAAGCCTGCAACATTATCAGCCTGAAGCATGTCAACAATGTCCACGGATCCCGGGCGCATAATGATTAACCCCTCTCTCATCTCGGTAGCATTCCTGTTGACCTGACACCTCCAGGCCACACATACAAGCAGATCTGAGCCAGTCTGTATAAGTTCTATACATCAGAATAGTCAACCGAAAATCAAGATGAGCTCCATCGACCCACCCAACCCCGTCTTCCAGAAGTACGGCGTACCGGACTCAGTTCCCCGCCTAGGGAGCAACAGTGCGGGACCGCACCCCTCATCCTCCACCCGCCCCGTTCACCATCCAGAATGGGACATCCCATCCGACCGTGGCTATGTCGTTTCCAACCACTTGATCAACGAACCGCCACCAGACCACAAAGCCTTCAAAATCATTATCCTAGGAGCAGGGACGGCGGGGATAGACTTCTTGCACCATGCACCCGCCGCCCTTGAAGCCCTGGGCGTTGAGGTTGTCTGTTACGACAAGAATGCCGATGTGGGGGGCACGTGGTACGAAAATCGATATCCCGGGTGTGCTTGTGACATTCCCAGTGTGGCGTATACGTTTCCTTGGAAGAGTAACCCAGGGTGGACGAGTTACTATTCCGGTGCCAAGGAGATATGGGAGTACTTGAAACAGATCGTGGAGGAAGAGGGGATGATGCGGTACATTCGCCTGAGAACAGCGGTAACATCGGCTGTGTGGGATGAAAGTCGAAGCAAGTGGCTGGTCAAATTGCGGCGGACTGACCATGATGGACATGCGGAGGAGTGGGAGGAAGAGTGTGATATGTTCATCAATGGATGTGGTTTTCTCAAGTATGCTCCTGGCTATGCAAACCCTGTGCGAGAGAACTGACGTCTTTAGTGCGTGGAAGTGGCCGGATATACCCGGACTGCACTCATTCAAAGGCAAGCTTTTCCATACAGCTGCATACCCCGAGGGATTGAGCCTGAAGGATCAGAAGGTGGCCGTCATCGGGTCGGGTAGCTCAGGTGTGCAGGTCGTGGCTAGCATCCAAGATGACGTATCTCAGCTATACACCTGGTTAAGAAGCCCTGTGTGGATCACAGCGGCTTTTGGACAAAGCTTTGCTGGGAAGGACGGCCGCAATTTTGACTGTAAGCTGTCTGTCCAATCTGTGAGACCCTTGGTCCTAACAGTTAATAGACTCTTCTGAGCAAAAGGAAGATTTCAGGCTCGACCCGGAGAAGTATCATCGGTACAAGAAAGCTGTAGAGAACGAGTTGAATCAGCGCATCAAGCTCGCTTTGCGCGATACGGCAGAGTCCGACGCCGCTAATGCAGTAAGTAATACTCTCTTGCAAACACTTGCCTGTATACTCACCCTCTATAGTACGCATATAGCGAAATGTATACTAAGCTTCAATCCAAACCCCATGTTCGCGATGCCATCATCCCTACCGATTTCAATGTTGCCTGCCGACGGCCCACACCAGGCAATGGCTTTCTCGAAGCTATAGCTTCTGAAAAGACGACCGTCTTCACCTCACCAATTAAAGATATCACTCCTCGCGGCTTCATCGACTCCGCCACAGGAACCGAGCATGAGGTAGATGTGATAATCTGTGCAACTGGCTTCAACACCTCCTACCAGCCTCGCTTTTCGCTCATTGGTTTAGACGGGGTCAGTCTAGCAGATAAGTGGTCTGACACGCCAACAAGCTACCTTGCCATCGCCGTCGACGGATTCCCGAATTACTTCACCTATTCTGGCCCATTTGCTCCAGTTGGCCACGGTTCCATCCTCCCGATCCTCTCGCATATAACACACTACTTCATGCAAACAATTCAACACATGCGCAAGCAACATATCCGTCGCTTGAGTCCCAAGCCCGCTGCGGTGGAAGACTTTGTCGAGCATGCTCGGACTTACCTTCCTCGGACCTGCTGGGCGGATCCGTGCTCGAGCTGGTTCAAGCAAGGGAGGAAAGATGGACCGGTGATAGTTTGGCCCGGTTCGCGCCTGGCATTCTTTGAATTGTTGCGGACGCCAACATTGAGCGATTATGATGTTGCGTATTGGAGCGGCAATCGGTTCGGGTTCCTTGGGTCCGGGTTTGTGGACGTGGAGTTTCCCTCCGGCGAGCACGATTTAACTTGGTATTTGGATTGGTATTCGGGTAATGAAACATGGAAGAAGAAGGGTATGGAGGTTGAGAAGGATGAGGTGGATAAGTTCAAAGAGTTAAGTGTGGGCGCTGAGTTCAGTGGTTAATCGTGCGGAAGCTCATGCGCGGGGACAGGAGGCTGGCTCTTTGGATATGTGACTAAGCGATTGGGTGTAATTGCGACTCCTTTGCACGATTGCATAACGCGTGGTTTGTGGGATTACGATGGCTGATCCCCCTTTCAGGGTTCCACATCTTGGTTGCATCTCTCATGTATCTAGCAATGAATAGATGTCGATAGAGGAACAGCGGGTTGTAAAATGGTTGTATGATATTGTTGGCGTGCGAATTTCTAGAGCATAGCACGCTACGTGCAGCAGTGCACACGCACATGTACGCACATCATCCTTCATTAGCCAAGGCTCCTGCTCCGCTGAAGCCAACCGACGCCGCAGCCGATCCAACTCACCCATTGCAACAAACGTCAAATCACGCCCCAGACACGGCACTTGCTCGAGCAACTGCGGCGTCAAGGCCCTGCCTCGAAACCCAGGGCCCGCGCGGTAGATGGTCTGACTGTGCAGGATCTCAGGCACGACGCGCTGGTGCAGACGCACGTAGTTCCAGGCGCGGCGGTCGTAGATCTCAGCCATCGCTGCCGCGAACCCGTCCTTGTCCTGACGCAGCGACCACAGCGCGGTCGAGAAGCGGTCCGCCGCGAGGGCTTGAAGACTCTCGATCACAAAGTATTCAGCTTGCGCGTACACTCTCGCGTGGAAGCACGCGGCGTAGCGGATCGCCAGCCTGTCGCGGTCAACTGGGTTGGCGATGTTGGTGTTAGGGGTACGTGTCACGGCGGTGTTCTCGCGAAGCAGACCGCTGTCGATTGCGTTCAAGATCGTGGCACTACTGACGGTGTAGTCGTTCTTATACAGAAACTCGAGGACTCTGATCAACAGGTAGGGCGGGGTGTGTTGTAGGTAGATGGTTCTCGTCCTGTTCATCTGTCATCCTCGCGGCTTTTGTTAGAAGTTTGCATCGAGTAAGCCTGGAAGCAGTAGATTTACCTCAGGATACGGTGTTGATTGCTCAGTGGTCCGAGAAAAGTACCGCGACTGCGGACAGATGATCAGACGATGCGCGGGGAAGTACTGCCCGTCGCAGATGAGGGTGATATCGCCGAATAAAGGATTCAGGAAGTATCTGGTTGGTGGTGATGTTTTATGTAAGTATGGTTTGTTGGCATGGATTCGTCCCTTGGGGCTCAGATCTCTTACGCTGCTCGCTCTGACACATCTGGAAGGGGAGAAATCTCGTTCATTGTGGCTTATTTGTGGTCGTGTTGTAGTGTGAGAGTTGGTGTGCGATAAGTTTGTCACCGACTAATAGCAAACTCGGCGAGATAAGGGTGGGCTGTAACGAGCTTGGAAGAATTCACATCGTCTACTACGACATTCATTTACTCTTACTATGATCGTGGGGTCTCCATATTCAAGGTGTGCAGTATCAAGGTTAAGTGATTAGTCCGCGAGTAATGGTGGTAGTAACTTAGTCAATATATGTCTTGTACGCTCACCAGATTACTCGAAGCAAACATTTTGCTGTCTACAGTGCTATTTTAGGCCCCATATGCAAGAGGAAATACTCCTGTATGTTGATAGGAGGGCCAGGGGCAAGCTTAGTATACAGCGTGTTTAATGCGGGTAGACTCGTGGTAGAGAAATTGTGTTCTCCAGAACTGCTGAACCAAATACCTATAGTTTAGTATGTAGGTAACTTATATTGTATTCTTGCAGGCTCGCCTAGAGAATGAAGCCTGGATACCTAAGGCATCAATCATGAGAAGATTCTAAGTGTAGCTAAGCTCTGATTTCGCAAAACCCATGATTAGCTGCAAGATTGCATAACTTACTTCGATAAGTGTCAACACTAGCTGTCATGCTATCAAGAAGATGCAAGTCTATTGTTCATTTATGCCCCCTCCCGCATAGTATGAGGAGTGATGAGTGGAATGGATTGCCCCCGTTGTTGCACAGCCCGAGGCTCCGAGACCGGCTCCCGAGCACCGAGAAAGGAGCACTTGCTGCCTCACGATTTACTCCTTAAAAGTTTTGTTTGACAATCTGCAGTATCTATTCATTCTTGACCCGGCAAGAAAAGACACAAAACAGCATATTGATCAAAGGACTGGATCTACATTAGTCTGAATTTTTTAAGCCTGGGTTTAAAGTCTCTGTGTCCTTCTTTCGTTGCTATGCTTGCCGGCCACGTAGCGCAGCTCCCGCGGCTCGGCCTGTATATCCATGCTGAGGCAGTCTGATGAGATCGACAATTAGCGTGCCTTGAACTGCGTCAGCCTTACAGAAAACAAGCCACTATCAAAAGCCATGCTTTTTCTTTACAATTCAATCAGTGTCTTTGCCTTACTGTATTAAGGCTTCTGTGCTGTGTCTAAACTTTTCTTATTCCTAAGTGTAGCTGCTGAGAAAATAGCTGACTCAGCCGGATCCGAGCTTCCGGGCGTCCCGTGGCTGGTCGGCGGAGGATGGCCGCGTCTCAACCAACCACTCTCACTCTTTCAGCAAAGGATTATACACATAGTCATCCATTCAGTATTTTTTGCCAAGAGATGTCATCTTACCTGTCAGCATGTCGCAAGAAAAAATGTCAGCGCCTATAGATCGCCAAGAGATTGACCGCGTCCTGCAGTTGAAGCGCACTCAGCGCGAGGCTCGAGCATGCTACCCGTGTCGCCAACGCAAGGTTAAATGTGACAACTCCCAGCCATGCCGAACCTGTCGCCGACGCGGCCATCCCGAGATTTGTGTATATGATCCGAGCCCACCGAAACATGGCAGCGCTCGGAGGGCAAGTCGACGAACTTCAGCTACTGCCTCAGCTACTGCCTCTCGCGACCCCAACCCACTCCCCGCATCACAGGATGCATCAAATCTGGGGTACCCGTTACAGCCATTGGCACAGCCACCTGCTCCAAGCCAGACAGTTCTGCCCCCCTTCTCACATCTGCAACAGCTTGACTCATCTCGGAACTATCCGCCTGAAGGCCCTGAAAGTGAATTTGTGTACTCTGGTGATAATTCAGTGGTCTCCATCCTGCGTAATCGTACACATGACGCCAACGGCTCAATGGCTCGTGAGGTCGGCTCGGTCCTCGGTCTCCAAAATACCTACCATAGTTATCCGTTCATGGAGTTCAGAACCCCCGGTGATCGATGGAGAGAACTGCTTCGCGTCCTCCCCCAGCGCGCCGAGGTTCTGAAGTAAGCATTCAGAAGTCCCAAGTTGTCACTTTCTCTGACCGTGTACAGGTTCTTTCACTTCTACCGCCTATTCGCCTATCCATTTAATCCTATCCTTGTAGATATCGAGCGGTTCGAGCTGGATCTCTGTTCATATCTGAATGCATTGGCTAGTGGAGAGCTACAAGATCCCTCTCGCATTTCAGACCGCTGGGCTAGCGAGAAGTCGGTTGCTCATATCAGCCTGCTCCTCGCTACTCTGGCCGCTGGAGCACACTATTCCGACTTGGAGCATATACAGCGCTCGGAGCTGTGTCTTGACTTTGGTATGCGCATCTTACGCACATCTTCTATTGTCTGTTATGATATATGCTAACTTCTTGAAGCAAGGCGCTCCTTCCAAGCTTTACGCCTAGCGAACTTTCTCTTCCGACCTACGTTCGACATTATCCAGTCTCTACTCATCCTCGGAAACACACTGCAGAATACTGGTCAATCAGATTCGGCTTGGGCGTTACTTGGCAGCACAGTGCGTCTAGCTCAGACTATTGGACTTCACACCGAAAAGAGCGTCGCCCATTTGCCAGATCATGTCAAGTCCAAAGCGAGAAGATTATGGTGAGGCACACCGGAACACTCACAGATCGAGAGCTAAATTACTACAGGTTCACAGTTGTGTGGCAGGACAGCCTCTTATGCCTTTGCTACGATCGGCCTCCAATTGTCACTGTCACCGGCTGGTCCCTCGACGATTCCGCTTTCTCGGGAAGGGAATTGAACTACATGGATATGATGCATTTTCTTTGTCGAATCGCCTTAGATATACTGACGGCTAGTGAGATGGAGATGCAGCAGCCTTCTCGGCTACTGGACATATTGGCCACGGTGGACAGTGTTTGCCAACGGGCGCAACCTCACCTGAAGAGCCTGCAAGAATGCAAAACGCTGCAACACAACCTGGAGCACTTGGCATTGAAGATGCACATTGCTTTCGCAGTCTCAGTCGTCACTCGTCCTGCACTAAAGCGATCTGGAGTCCGGGATTCGGCCCAGGACATGCTGCGGATGCGCGCGAAGTGCAGTCTGATCGACGCGTCCAACACTTTCCTCGAGTTCCAGGCTCTCAGCGTGGTGCCCTTGCGGACGTGGTCCATGGTGCATACGGTGATTAGCTCGACTCTACTGCTCTGCATTTGGGAGGAGACGCGCAACGATGCTGAGTGTCGTGACCTGCAGCAGAAGGTGATTGAGGTCTTTTCTGCCGCCGGTTCCGTGGGCTCGGTAGAGAGAACGGGCTCAGAGAACGGGCAATGGCTGTCGGAGAGACACATTCGGGCTCTGATTACCTTGCGAAACGCGGTGCGGACGGCACTGGAGCGGGAGAAGGAAGAAGGCGACGTCGGGCCACCGAATAATCCGGAGCAGGCCGAGACCTTCATGCCTGCATTTGGGTATGTGATCCACTAAACCATACCCACTTGTGGGGCTGGCGGAATGCTAACAATGGTGCAGGATCCCCAACGGCTTTCCTGATGTCTTGGGGCAGGACTTCTCACCCATGTCCTATCTCGATTCAATTATGAATGGTAAGTCGAGTGATCGCTGTGCATTCATCTTGCTAATGGCAGAAGTGCCCATGTTTGATCTCTCCCAAGAGATTGATTTCTCTTAAGCCGGCTCCGACTGGAATGTATGACGTATTTAGACCGTTTCACTTTTCGGAGCCTCTCGGCACTTCGGAGCCCTCGGAATCTCGGGGCAGTCTGTCTTCCTCTGTGCCATAGTCCGAGTGAAGGTAAAGAAATATGTGAGAAGCAGTAACAAACTCCTCTGCGAGTTATCAGACGGATCGCCACGAGAGACGTATATAACTATCCAGGAATGCCTCATCGGTAATAGTCCTTCAAGCACTCACAGTTACTCATCACACGCATACATTATCAGATACAAACTACCTGAATTCGCCTATATGTTCAGCTCAATCCTTCCCGGTACTGCTACACCTAACTCCGATCGCTCCGCCTCTCCCCCTCACGACATGACCTCCGAACAATATCGTCCAGCGCACCCCGCGCCCACAACCCGTCGACGTCGCATTGTGGTTGCAATGACGGGCGCTACCGGAGCGTTGCTTGGAATCAAAGTGTTGATTGCTCTACGTCGATTGAACGTGGAAACCCACTTGGTCCTGAGTAAATGGGCGGAAGCTACAATTAAATACGAAACCGATTACCATCCATCAAATGTCAGGGCTCTGGCCGACCACGTACACAATATCAATGATATGGCGGCACCGATATCGAGTGGGTCGTTCCGAGCGGACGGGATGATCGTGGTACCTTGCAGCATGAAGACTTTGGCGGCCATTCACTCAGGATTCTGTGATGATCTCATTTCTCGCACGGCGGATGTGATGCTAAAGGAGCGACGGCGACTGGTTTTAGTGGCGCGCGAGACGCCGCTGAGCGAGATTCATCTGCGAAACATGCTCGAGGTTACACGCGCCGGAGCGGTTATCTTCCCGCCCGTACCGGCGTTTTACATCAAAGCGGCAGGCGTTGATGAGTTAATCGACCAGAGTGTCGGACGAATGCTGGATCTGTTCGATCTGGACACTGGAGATTTCGAGCGATGGAACGGATGGGAAAAGTGATGGGAGTTGTTTTTGGTCGCATTTTGTTTTTATGGGCGCATATACTCCTTTTTGAGTGCAAATGGGTTTGATTTCAGGGGCGTGATCTGCTTTACGGTTAGACTTTGGTTGAATGATAGACCTATTTTTGGGGCCGGACGGCCTTTGAGAATCGACGAACCTGGATTTTCATGTGTTTCTACCCTTTTAGGATGGTCCGCTCAGAGACCCAAACAACCAACCTTGAATTCTTCACAACTTCCCCACTGAAATGTTGGGTCTGGGTCAGGAACAGCACTCAATCGGCTAAACGGCAATGCAAACCCGACGTCCAAGCAGACAATGCTGAGTTGAGTTGACGATTGACTTGTCGACCACTAAGTTTGGCAAGAATCCAGGAAAGCGCATTGACAAAATCCTTCGGAGGAGCTCCTTGCCCCGCATGGAAATGATCACCAGCATTGTGCATACAACAGCGGGGAAGGAGTGCATGGTCCCTCTTGTTCATCCTGGCGTTCGGCAGTTCAGCCCTAAAGCAGCGACTCCGTCTGGTTTTCAAGGCCTTTGGACTGTCACAAACCTCGGTTCATGTGTGAGATTTCAAACAACCGCTCCTTCAGGGTCCTCCACTTTTCGACATCCCCACTTCTTGTCGGCTTGGGTTGTGCCTGGTGCAGTCTCCTGACCGGCCGATCGTATCATGTCAATACGACTAATCTCTCGAATACGACAGCGGAGGGGGGAAGACAAGAGTTTCAACCGAGGAGACACATGGGCAAACAAAGGAATATGGCATCCTGGCATACAAGTGGACATGTCGGAAGGTGAAGACGAGGGGCTGCATACCAAAAATGGGCTTATGAAGACAAAACGGAGGCCTATATAAGCCACGAGCTAGAGGGCCTACTGAGTATTGTTGTGGAACGTTGAGGTTCGACTCTAAGGCAATCATGAAGGCCCCCTATCTCCTCTGGCTTGCTCTTTCGTGGATGGCTCACGCGGTGCCCGCTCCGCGCGCCGCAGCGCCTACTGTGGCCATTGCCAGTCCAGCTGCGACTGTCATTGGTAAAGCTGGCAATGTGGAAGTCTTCAACAACATTCCTTTTGCGGAGGCGCCCACCGGCTCACTGCGCTTGAAGCCCCCACAGCCGATCCAGACGCCGCTTGGGACAGTTCAGGCGACCGGGAGCTCCAAATCATGCCCACAGTTCTACTTCTCGACCAGCGATTTTCCGGCCTCAGTTCTAGGTATCCTCGCCGACAATCCTCTGGTACAAGTCGCCACAAATGCCGGCGAGGACTGCCTTAATATCGACATCCGTCGCCCGGCTGGAACTACCGCCGACTCGAAATTGCCCGTGCTTGTCTGGATTTTTGGAGGTGGATTCGAGCTTGGGTCGAAGTCCATGTATGATGGGACGTCGTTGGTTTCGTCTTCGATTGATTTGAACCTGCCTGTCATCTTCGTTGCAATAAACTACCGCGTGGGTGGCTTCGGCTTTTTGCCTGGCAAGGAGATCAAGGAGGATGGGTCCTCTAATCTGGGCTTGCTGGACCAACGTTTGGCTCTGGAGTGGGTGGCTGATAACATTGCGGCCTTTGGAGGAGACCCAGACAAGGTGACCATTTGGGGTGAATCGGCGGGTGCAATCTCGGTCTACGATCAGATGGTGCTCTATGACGGTGACAACACCTATAAGGGTAAACCACTTTTCCGAGGCGGTATCATGGACTCAGGGAGCGTTGTACCGGCCGATCCAGTTGACGGGGCCAAGGGACAAGCAATCTACGACACCGTCGTCTCGACTGCTAAATGCTCTTCCTCCAACAACACACTCGCCTGTCTTCGAGACTTGTCGTACGACGAATTCCTGAATGCCGTGAACTCTGTGCCTGGGTTGCTGAGCTACAGCTCCATCGCCCTGTCGTACCTCCCGCGACCGGATGGAAAGGTTCTTACCGCATCTCCCGACGTTCTTGGGAAGGCTGGCAAATTCGCGCAGGTGCCCTTCATTGTGGGCGACCAAGAGGACGAGGGAACACTGTTCGCTCTCTTCCAGAGCAACATCACCACAACCGACGAGCTAGTCAAATATCTCGCCGACTATTTCTTCTACGACGCCAGCCAGGAGGAGCTTCAGGAACTCATCGACCTCTACCCAGACACCACGACCTACGGATCCCCGTTCCGCACCGGCACCGGCAACAACCTCTACCCGCAATTCAAACGCCTCGCCGCCATCCTCGGCGACCTGACCTTCACCATTACCCGTCGGGCCTTCCTGGCCTACGCCGCCGAGATAGCACCAAACCTACCGACCTGGTCCTACCTGTCAAGCTACGACTACGGCACTCCGATCCTCGGTACATTCCACGGCAGTGATTTAATACAGGTGTTCTACGGGATCTGGCCCAACTACGCGGCCAAGTCCAGCCACACCTACTATTTCAGTTTCGTGCATGACCTCGACCCCAATGCCCATCGCGGCGTTTACCCGGAATGGCCTCAGTGGAAGGAGAATCGGCAGCTGCTGAACTTTGAGGCTAATGCGGTGGGTCTGATGGGGGATACGTTCCGCAACGGCACGTATGATTTCATTTTAGATCATGTGGATGCTTTCCACATCTAGCCACGTCGGTGGATATATGTGGTACATATATAATTTTGGATATATAGTTGATAATGAGGTACAATGAAAAACCTTTGGCTGAGATCTTCAACTCAAGAGAAATACTACACATTCTCACGAACAACGTAAAAGCCCAGAGGGGCTGCAAATATTCAGTTGAAAAGAGACTGAGGAATCAGGCGTTGGCCTTTTTGGGTAATCCGGCCACGTGATCTCGAGCGAATCTCCGCGCAGGATTCACTGTTTGCCTCCATGGGGTTCTTCAACCATCTCACCAACCCTGAGGGGTCAAGTTGCCTATTTACTCAATCTTACTGTAATTCATGTCAACGAGCCCAAATTGGTCTCCCATCATGCCTGCAAGTTTGAGAAACGGGCTGGCCGATGTCGAAAAAGATAGCTTGTAGGGATTTCAAGCTTGACTCTCCTCGATGCACAAGCTAACCAAGTCATCTACCCGATCCGCAATACCCCAGCTCAACTTGTACCCGCTTGGACCAGCTCCATAGCAATGAACCACCGGAACAGATTTCTGTTCGTTCTTCATACCATCCTCAGCTGTATCCTGGAAGACAAGAAGATCTCTCTCCAATCGCAGTCCACCATGTCGCATCGGACGTCGAGCAATATACACCTCGCGAACATCAAATCCCAGCGTTGGGCTGGTGCAATCCTCTTGACCCTCGAGTAGTTCCGGGCACAGTGCTGCAGCTCTCGAAAGAATAGAAGTTGTTGCATTATCGGAGATGGAATGCGACCTGAACCATCAGCATTGGACAAAAGAAGCAAGCGATACACGTACCAATTATTCGGCTCCTTCGTCTCACCTATAATCGTGCCCCCGCTAAGGGGCCTAGGAATAATGACGGTGGTCGATCCATCCGACCAATGATGGCTCACCGTCTTGTCGCAGCGATTGGCCACCGCGATGAACTGCCCTCGAGAGGGGTACGACTGCGGATCATCGAAGCCACGTCCACTGGCGTTGACCACCGCAAGAATCCCCCGATCCTTGCGGTTTTCCTGTTCCCGATACACGAAGACCGCCTCCTCGAGCGCTGCCAGATTCCGACAAATGAGTCGGACACCGAGCTTCTCAGCTTGGCGTTCCAACCATCGTAAATACAAAGGCGAATTCAACACCCAAGCAGTATACGTCACTCCAAGCTTGATCGATCCATGCCCCTGTGGGTATTCCCAGGGTTCGAGAACGCGAAAGCCGGGCCACGAGGCGTAGCCGTTTTCCTGGGTGAGCTTCGGGTCGAAGTAGGCTGGGTACGCCACGTCGAAATATTCCACGCCAGGGACGAATCGTATGCTAGCCTCGGGATGAATTGCCGACAGTCGTTCAAGCTCTCGGTAGGTTTCTCGCATTAGTGTCTCCTCGAGCCGGTCCTCGGGTTTGATGCTGGAGACAGGTCGGAAATGTGCACCGGCCCATGGGGAGGCATAGTCGATGTGGAAGTCGCCGGGGAATTCTTTGGAGATGATGGTGACGCGGTGGCCGCGTTGAGCGAGGCGGATGGCGCTGCTGAGGCCGATGACTCCTGCGCTTCGTGGGTCTTAGTGCGTCTGACTTTGTTCGAGGCGGACAATGCAAGTTGGGCTTACCCGACAATGATAACAGAACCTTTATTCATGATGGTGATAGTGAAGAAACAAGAGAAGAGGGTGTGCTGTTGTAGTAGTATAACAAGAACTACTTCCGTTTGATGTGTTGTCGGTGTCTCCATTCGGTGGCCCCGTGACCTGCATGACTCATTATATCATTTACCTCATTACTGCTCCCTACGACTTCCCTTGCGGTGAGTCGGCATTTATCCTCGGTCCTTCCCAAATATGTAGATTAAATTGATTGTTGCCTAACGTAACTGCATTGGATCCATCATTATCAAAAACACTCATGGCTACTCATTAATGCTAACCCACAGTGCATCGATAGCGCGGGAGCCATAGATATAGCGTAAGACTACTCATGATCATGGTATTGTAAGTAGAGTATAGTAAACTGTTGAGAAACTAATGTATTGCTAGTCTAAGTACGCATAGATTGAAGTTGCTCTCATCTCTGAAGACAAGCAGATGAGGCGATTAGTTCTGAGACTGATCAGGCAGAATTATCGCTCGTTGATCATTGTAATTGGATAGAAGCATATGGTAATTATGCAAAGAGCTTTGGGAATCCCAGCAAGGCTGTAGAAGATAAGCATGGCGCAACTGGCATGAAGTAGAATTGAACTTCAAGGGCGATTGATTCAAGTGCTCAACATCCTCACACTTGAAGAACGCTACTACATTTCGCATCACCGAGTCTTGCATTTCTCACAGTGCGGTGCGATAACATCGTTTATCTTGTAGTTGTAGTTCTTAGTCTGTCCACATCTGACACAGGCACCTTTGAACAGGTAGTTATAGCCAGTAGAGACAAGAGACACCTGGTACCCGGTCACGACTATGCGCGCTATGTCGAGTCGATTGGCGAGGGCTGCTTTATCCTCCGAAAAATCCTTGATTTCTCGCTCCATGGCGCGTCTGCTGTTCTGCATCAAGTAAAACACTCGTCTGGATAGGTCATTTGCAAAGAGCCGTGCCGGGTGATCCCAACGAACAAAGTCGTCCAAATGATTGAAAACAGTTGTGGCCATCTTGTCACGAAGAAATTCGTCATTCTCCTCAAATGCTAAATTGACGGCCTCTCCGAAGCCTTCTGACGACTATGGCATGTCGAGGGCCTTGCTCACTTTCCCGTGAACGCGATTCCGCAGTGGTCGTATATCGAAGTAATCCGCGATTGCAGCAACATGAAGGTGAGGTATTAGTGCTTGGGATAGGCCAGGATTATTTGCCAGAACAACAGCTCCTGTCTCAGTTAGCTCACTCTACATTAAGATCTTGAATTGTGAAAGTCAAACTGAGAAGGGGAAAGGAAAGAACGGAGAGCTGTACCATGATCATCACGCTTCTCGTGCTCTGTAACGTAGTCCCTAGTGTAGAGGTATTCCTTGAGCAGTCCCACAGTAGATGGTTCGAATTCTTCGATGGAGTACACTCGGGTCGACGTCTCTTTCAAATACTGAGTTAGCCTGCTTCTTCCAAAAGCTGACAGCGCTCACCTTGAATCCCTTCTCACAGGTCGCCTTGATGGCGGCAATTTGTGGGTAGACGAAGACGCGGTGGACGGGGAACTCAGTGCCGTCACACTCCAGGGTCAAGTCTGTGTACTCGCCCTACTTGGTCAACTCGTAATGATTGAGTTGTAGATGTTTGTGCGACATATTAAAACCTGTTTCTTTGTAGCTATAGAGCCGAGCAGTCAAAGAGAACGAGGGGAGAGCTGTCATTGAGGATGGCAAGTAGCGTGGTTGGAATGAAAAAGAGAAGTAATAAGTCCTGCAGGGGCCGGGTGATGTCACAGTTCGGGGCTCAATACCTTCTCTGGCTACCTCAATTACAACGCACCAAGAACTCAACTTCATGCTCATGGCTTGAATAATTATATCCAAGCTTGGAAAGGTCTTCGCGAGTTGGTTTTCTTACTTAAGTGATTTCTCCAACGAGTGTTGAATCACTACCAGATTCCGAAGCTCCTTCGCTGATCTGTAACTGAGATTAAGCTGGATAGAGAGAAGATTGTATGACGATCCATGCTTGTAACATAGAAGAGGATTCCTCCAGCCATTCCTTACACAAACTACTACTACAGTTACAACTCCAGGCTAAGTTATCAGCAGATCATGGCATATTTGCCATGGGTCATTGACGAAACGATGCCAAAGAATGACGGACAGGAGAACGAAACAGAGCCGTGCGCCCAAAGCTCAATAGAAGATTTGACAAGAATCTTTAAGAGGACCCTGGATCTTTGATCAAACTAGGGTGCTTCTTTCCTATCATTGGTTCAATCCCATTTGCTGCTTGCGTATCTTATCAGCCCGAGATAATCTCGAAATCCCGCGCGATAGCCACCCGTGTCAATGCATCTCTTATGGTTTCCCCTTGAGGATAGCTCGCTCTTGGCCGATATTAGTACTACATGTACACCAAACTTATAAGTATTGGCGACTTGACCAAAGAATGGCTCAACCTCATATAAGCATTTACCAAGATGTTGTCAACGTGGGTGGCAGCGGCCCTTTTACTATGTTCCTTCCTTGTCAAACGGTTATATTCTCCCATTGCCAAAATACCCGGCCCATGGCTCACCAAATTCACGAGTCTACCGATCAAGTACCATGAATTCGCCGCGAATCGTCGCATGTATATTCACCATCTTCACAAGCAATACGGACCCATTGTTCGCTTAGCCCCGAACGAGGTGTCATTGCGTCTCCTGATGCCATCCGCGAGATCTACGCATCGGGCGGGAGTGGCTACGATAAGACTGAATTCTACGACATGTTTCGCCAGTTTGGGGTCAAGTATGCTGCTTGGTCTGGTGTGGGTGGTGTATTTGCTAATACCTGCTAGAACTATGTTTTCAACTCTGGATAAATACTCGGTTTGTTAACGCGTACTCCAAGGGGAGGAAAGCTAACAGTTAGCAGCATAGCCAGCGCAAGCAGGAACTGGCCAATAGATATGCCATGTCAAATATCCTGCGCGAGAGCCACGTATCAGCCATTCGCGACCGCGCACAGGTCTTTGTTTCGAGGTCTGCCGCTGTGGCAAAAAGTGTAGATGTTTATGTACGTATTTTCGGTCAAAATAAGGTTGACGCTGACGATTTTAGGTTTTTCTACATTGCTACGCTCTTGACTGCGTGACACACTTCATGTTCAGCCCAGGAGGGCTGGATTCCTTAACCAACAAGAAGGACTTCGAGATCATGGCGGAGTTGACCTACCACCATAGCCTGCAGAGTATGTTTCTCAGCCACAATCCGACAAAGTGCTGACCTGTGCAGAGAACCTTCTTCACCATTACCTCCCCACACTCAGCCCATACTTCCCCAGCTGGGTCAGGCCGCGTCGCGCCCCCAAGACTAATGCGTACGTTCAGAGCATCACAGCGCAAGAGCACCCAGACGACCACAGTCTCCTCGCTCATCTCACTCGGAAGAACTCTCCACTGAGTCACGATCAAGTAGCAGCTGAATGCAAAGACCACATGGCCGCCGGGATTGACACGACTGGTGATGGGTTGTGCTTTCTTATGTGGGAATTGTCACGACTTCAGAACCGTAAATTCCAGGACCGACTCTATGAGGAACTGCGTATCACGGCACCGGACACACCCCTCGACAAGCTGGTATACCTTGATGCAGTCATCAAAGAAGGACTCCGCTGCGCACCGCCCATCCCGATGTCATTCCCTCGGTATGTTCCGAGCGGCGGAAGGACGATCGATGGGACTTTTGTCTCCGAGGGAACGATCGTCAGTTGTCAGCCGTATACTGTCCATCGTTTCGATGAAGGTGTTTTTCCTGAACCGGATCGATTCAATCCGGACCGATGGATGGACGAAAATGGAGCGATAGAGCGGAATCGGATGTTCTTTGCGTTCGGAACTGGAGGGCGGGGCTGCACCGGGAGAAAGTAGGTGGCCTGCAGCTGTATTCCTTTACTACTTATACACGGTCGTTTCCTTTGCTTCCTCTTCTTTGTCTTTTCGTTTTGTTTATTTTCGAGGGTCAACATATGCTAATGTCTCGCAGTCTTGCTACAGTAGAGATGAAGACCCTCCTGCGGGAGGTCTATTCGAGGTATCAGACTACGGTGGCAGCTGATATGACTGGTTGCATGGACATTGATGATCAGATTATCTCTTCGCGACCGAAGGGGCAGACGTGCAGGTTGACTTTTACGGCTAGAGAATAGACTAAGTCGACACGTCATGGGTTGTCATTATATCCGCTTGCTATATACAACGTGCCAGAATGGAAGGCTTTATCATCGTCTCTCCATTCCTAATCTTGATTAAAAAACCCTTGTTCACGCGTTTATTCGTAATCATTTGATGCCTCTTCGAATATGTACACACACTGGCTTAAAAGTAACCCATGAGCCATCCTAACTAAGTTTTAAGCATCCAAGAACGTTGTCGAATTCCAATCGGAGGCCATCTAACATGCACATCAGCACCGGCCACTGACACCTAAACAAACTTTACTCTACCCAAGGATGAGAAGGAGACTCACATTCCAAGCGTCAATCCTCAAGATCGACGTCGAATTGATATCCGCCGCATGCGTAAGCACCCCGATCGCTACAGGACCCGTTAGCAATAACTCACCACGCAACCACGCACAATGAGCCCCAACTCCAGCTCAGCTCATCACCTCCCAATAGAGGAATACATACCCACAATATTATTTAACCAATAATACTTCCGACTGCCCGTCTCAAACACCAACCGCAGATGCAACTGCCCACTCGGCGACTTGGGCCCCGACGTCTGGATGAAGATGTCCGCCCCGTCGTCGGTGCGGAGGTTGTACCGCGTGTCGGCGGAGAAAATGCCCGTGGCGGGGTCGACGAGGCCCCAGTCGGCGCCTACATCGAGTATTTTGCCTTCAAGTTGTTAGACACATGACTGATCTAGTGTAAGTGACAGGATGATGGGGGGGGGTTGTACCTGATAGTCGTGGGCCAGTGAAATTGCCGCCCACGATGGGAATGGCTTTGCGAGTGCCGTGGGGCCCCGGGGAGAGCATGAGGGTCTCGGTGCATTCTACGTAGGCGGTGTAGAGGAAGGAGAGGGCGGGGGCTGGGGGTGGGGTGGCTTTGGCGGTGACGAGAGGGGAGAGCGAGAGCGAGAGGGCGGTGGTTAACCAGGTGGTGAGGGCTGGGAGGTGCATTTTGATATATTAGTAGATCTTAAAGAGGCGGTAAAGGGTGTGATTGAGGTCAATGCCATTGTGGTTGAAGAAAGAAGCTGATATTTATGACTCTCGATACTACAGATGATGCCTCGGGCTGTCGGGGGTACTGTATTGATGTATCTTAATACTGCAGCTTACAGTGCATTCGAGGTACAGGAACTCCCGTCCACCCAAGCCGAATAAAATGTTAGATCAAATCATTTTCTCCACTGAGGCAGACGATCAACCCTCGATACGGGGGTTCCCCGCATCCTAACCGAGCTCGCGCGCTGCTTTACCCCGCATTTCGTCGGCATGCAACTGATGATTCGGTAAGCAATGGCTATGCATCAGTTATACAGGATAGCACGCTTGTGCAAGACTTGAAAGTATGTACTGATCCATCGGCAGCCTTCAATTTCCCCTCCATTCAACAAGAAACCCGCCTCCCAGACATACCCCTGTAGATAACCAGCCTCAACAATTCCTGACCATCTACTAAAAGGCAAAAACCCAAGAGGAAACTAAAGCGTCGGCCGAAACCCCCCCCATCATTCGAGCAAGCATCCTGATCCGAGACGAAGATCCCCTTGCACGCCCCGAGAACATTCAAGGTCATGGAGCAGTCCACCACGATATTGACCTCGGGGGTTGGGGTCGGAGCAGGGGCAGTTGTGGATGGCCCGCAGGTACTGTGACTCTAGTCAGACCCTTTCCAGCATGGTCGCCTTAGCATTTGGTTATGCTGGAAGAAGAAACACTGCCACTAACAAGAAAAATCGCAGAAAGGTACCATTGTGCGAGCAACGACGCCCCACCTGGTGTTCTTCGTCGTCTAAGATGGCGAGACTCCCACTGGTGGCTTGAAAATCGAGCCGACATTGACCTTCACACTTAACAATGCAGACTGTTGCACTACCTGGGACGCTCAGGCTGTCAGACTCTTTAATGTTGTGCTATACTGTCTCCCTCGAGTTGAACGACCTGGCCAGGAAAGCTACGGAGAGACTAGATTGGGTTCTATGAATGTATACCCTGTGTGGTAGTAAGGTACTAGCTCACGCGTAACCTGAGAAGTCAGGTTGCCATTTCACAAAATGGGATTTTACCTACCTGGGCGCCATTGTGTAAATTTTGATCTTCGTATAGAGACCCTCCTTCCATACTGAAACATTCTCCATCCGCTATGGGATCATACTTACTCTCGAAAAAAAAGACTAAAGAAGTACAAGTCAGATGACAAGCGCAAGCCATTGACACATATGAAGAGAATGGATCTTCTTTTGCAGCACCGCTTCAAGCAACATACTCAGCCACCTCCTCGTAACCTTAACCCGAGCTCATGAACCATTTCACTGCCAGAGACAGCACCACCACGAACCACGGGGCGATCGGGGTATACGGGCCGGAACCGTACCTAGTCCCTAATCTTAGTCCCGCATTTGGATGTCTTGCCACAGCGTCGGGCTCGGATGTCGTATCCGCAGGATCTGGAAGTCTAATTTGAGATCGTTTTACGCTTCAGACTATTTTCTCATGACATTTGCTATTCTCCTAAGCCAAAATCCAAGGTTATAGAAGCACCCGCAGATGTACAGTACCTCAACATCCAAGGAAGGGGCCTGCGCAATGAAGGTATTCTCTCCTCGCCTCCAAACAAAAATCTTCAATACATCGCGAAAGGTACACATCAAGCTCTTAAATAACAACCGGGTACAGCGGCGGAGAGAAAATAAAGCAAGAAGCAGAGGCAGAAGGGAAAAGAAAACGAAACCAAGCAAAGAAATCCCACACCCAACCCCGCCAATCTACCATAGATCCAATCATGCTCTACCGAGTCTAACACTTGGGCAGTTTCACAGATGCTATTTCACACTCATGTTAACCCAAGTTCGGCAAAGACAAAACAAAGGCGCGAGGCAACTTACCGAATCCAGAGCACGGCTGCACAGCGGGATCATTCCGTCGGACCCACGAGCTTCCAGCCCCAAATTGGCCGACTCTTATCCAGGTCCTAGGTTGTTAATCAGTATGAGTATTCTTGAAAAAGGACATGGTCTAGGGAATTAGGAGCATACTCGTCGGTCAGGATCTGACACGTGAAGGTGACCCTGGTGTTCTTGGCGAAGGTAGGCCCGTTGACCGCACAGGGCGCGGGGAGCTTCTTGCTGACGATTTTCCCGAAGATAGAGCAGGAGACTGGACCAGTGGTGGCCTGGCGGGCTTCGATCTCGGGCTCGGGCTCGGGGTCCGCAACGGGGTCAGGTTCTGCTTTGGGGGCTGCGAGGATGGTGGCGGGGAGGAGGGCGGCGAGCAGGTATGGGGTAAGCTTCATGATGTGCTGGTTTGCTTTGTGGTGGATGTCTCAACTTATATTGCGATGGGAGATGGGGACGGTCGTGAAGGTAGGGAGGGCGAGGAATGTGGGGAAATTTATAGTCGGTGGTTGATTTTACTACTTCCATGGACTACACAGCAAGTCCCTTTGCATGTAAGGCTGTGCTGAGTGGAGTCCGCTCGTACTCCCTCACTTGACCTTCGTCGCCGAGAAGTGTTCCACTGGTCGAGACTATACTGTCAGGACTAATTGTAGATCATCCGAGGAGGCCCCCTCGTTCCGGAGCTGAGGACCCGGGGTTCCACCGTCTTGGCGGAACCCAACGGTCTGGCCCCCCATACGAAGTCGGGAACAAAAGGTGCCGGCTGAGCTCGATATTAGATAATCGTCGCGTTATTCGAATACTGATCGAGAATATCTTTAGGCCGGAATAAGAATGCACAGCAAGACGCATGGGGCAGTGTACAGTCCAGGTGCTGCGAGAAGATACGGCCAAGTTCGTCACGGCAAGAGCCTGGCCTGGAGTCCCGGGACTTCGGAACCTCTCTTGGCATTTTCCGCCCACTCTTGGCAGCTCGTATATTCCCTGTCAATTACCATAGAATCATAGAATATCCGTGAATCCACAGCATCTCAACAAATGTGGGTAGAACAGTTGTGCTCTCTGAGTCTACGATATCTGGCTCCATCTTATCCTCCGTAGCTGCAAAGTGACTGTTGCATAAATGCTTCAATTGTAAGCGAGTTTATCACAAAGCCCAATAGCCCTCCACCGATTTCTATAATCCCTGACTTTCAAGCCATAAACTCAGACTTTGAGGCCGTAAACTCAGACAGCAACCTCAGCAAGGTCAACCGCAATGCAGTCGGTAGGAAGCGCGACACCGGACTGGGTGGCGTAGATCATGTAGGTAGGAGGACCCGCAAGGACAGGCGAAGAACTGACCCTGGCCTCATTCAAAAGCGTTGTTGCTGCCCGTGATGAAGCCCTGGGTCAGATCCCCGGCGGCGATGCCTTTGGTGCTCTTGAGGTCGACATGGCCGTCGCTTCCAACGTAGACTGAGCTCCCTAGTTAGTACACGAAGAGGCAAGAAGAAAGTAAAAATGTGCAAACCTCACCGACATCACCGTGCTGGATGCCCAGAGTACTATCTCCACCGATAAAGTTGATCCCATGTTCACCCGCAGGAGCCAGGATGAAGGCGTCGCCCCGGCTGATGAGCGCGCGGCCCTTGAGCTCGGTGGCGCGGGAGTGGGCGCCGCTGATGACTAGCTGGAAGGGAGCGGCGCTGGAAGCGGCGGCGGCGAACGCGCTGGAGATGACGGCGGAAAGAACCCAAGACGGTCTTCATTTTGACGGAAGATGATTGACTGGGGTTGAAAATTGGGAAAAGCGATCGTATGTTGCAATGTTTGTGCGCCACTGATGGAATGATGGAAGAAAAGATGATACCTTACTGCCCTTCTGTATGTGTACCTCGGCGCAAGTCCCACCATGGGCCATTCTCCATACACATCGTTACAAATCCAGCTCTAGGTCAAAAACTTGTAAGGTGGAGTAGTGCCATATCAATCCATCAAGCTTCCCATATCTCTCAGATGCCATTGAAAAATGATACTAGCAGACCACATTATCACCTTCTACTTACTTGCAACCAGGGCCTTCATTGTGTCTCAGCTGTTGTGGAGAACTGACCAAATCAGACTAACTATTGCTCTACGCATAATAACTGACAAGGTGCTCATTCGTGCTTTTACCTGAGACATGATGTCAAGAACTGTGTATCATATGGTCCTAAAGACAGGTTCGCGATCATATCAGTATGACCCATCTTGGAACAAATCAGAGATCCATCCGGCAGTTACAAAGGTCCAAAGGGCATGAAGTGATAAGCAGCACAGCCTAGAGGCGATAAAGAATGCCTGGGACGACGTGAAGAACCTACGAGATGGTACGATGTGAATACAATGGGTTTAATTCAACAAATACACAACAAGCGAAACAGCAGACTCATGTTGAATGAACCGACTGTAGCGGAATTTTCCGTTCTCTCCCCTGCATCAGTCAAACCCGAGCATCTTCCCGGCCGACGCCACCCGACCTCTTCAAATCCTCCAAGCTCGAGACGAAGCTGACCACCACAACCGCTCAGCTACAAACAGCTGTGAGCCGGATGGTGTCGAGGTTACAAGTATGTCTCGCCCCGCACTAGCTCTGATCAGTACATCTCACTTTGCGAAATGAGAAAGAAACTCACGCGGTGGTTGTTGGGGCACGGAGCGTGATAGACGCTTCCCGGGCGCTTCTGCGCCGTGCACTGCTGCGTCACGCTGCTGCAGGTCTTTGTGCCTGTGTCAGTAATGCTTCTTTACAGAGTTAAAGCTGACTTACTCCTCGCAGGATTTCCTGGATGGAGGCATCTCCATCTACCTCAGCCGGTGCATCCACAACGTCGTCAACCGGGACGGCGAGGCCAACTCCGGCACACAGGAGGCCGAGAAGGGAAAGAGAGATGATGCTTGCTTTCATGGTGAGGGTTGTGATTTATTGCGACTTGGGCTTACGATGTTACCGATAGGCTGACTTGCTGCTCTGGGGATGGATACCTCAAGAATCGCAGACGACGAGCGTCCTTATATACCTGCGAGTTTCCCACTCCGCTCCACGGACATACTCGACCACTTCATATCATTCTCCATAATTGTGGGAATATTGTTCCTGGCGGAGGAAAATCAACCCAACGTAAGCATTCAGCTTTGCTTGACATAGCCATTTAGGATCGCGGGCTCACAGCTGTACTTCGCTTCTGTCGCACAAAACTCGTATACTTCGGGGGTTAGAGCCGCCCCCAAACGCGTGGATGCACCTGCTAACAACTCAAAACTGACTCGATGATGTACTTTGTACCTCTTTCCACCATGTTGATGGTTATATCTTCGCACTCTCGGAGGGTACAGGCTCGACTGGATGGAACATGGTGGTGGTACAAGGCGTCCCGTGGCCCCTCGAATGGTCTGCAGCCGCCTGCACAACAGTTGCCATCGGAACAAAATGGAGGAAGAGACTGCCAATCGTCTGCCTTCTCGAAACCGCGATTTTTCATTCGTGGTTGAAGATCAGACGGGCGAGAGGGCCGAGGATCAGATTAGGGCTGCAGCGCAGTCGACCTGCAGCCAACCAGAATGGACCGTTGTAGGACGCTTGCGATTGGCTGCACCTACTTGCATTATCGCCTTCAGAGGTTATATTTAACCAGCTCGTTATCCACAGCAATCTCCTTCCCACTCCTCTTCATCAAGTCTTCTGAATTTGAATCGTCAGACAAGATGTTCTGCAAGTACTGTGACCGGATCTTCCACTGCTCCACTTGGAGCGGCCCCCATCATCCCGATGCTGCCTCCTTGGCCGCGGCAGCCAGCAGCGGCTGCTACATCTGCCAGCCTATGCTGCACGATCGATACCAGCATTGCGACTCCCTTGACGGGAGCTGGGGCTATCGCATCTATGTCAACCAGGGCTACACCCAGGTGATCCTAGACCACCAGAGGGATGACCGGCAGACACAAGAAAGCACCCCATTCTGCTATACTCTGATAGCCATCCCAAGCGCCACCATCCAATTCAATCCCGCCCCTCGTTTTAGGGACCCTGCCACTCGGCTGCGCGATGCTAGCACTGCGGTGGAGAACTGGATGAAGAGCTGCCATAATGAGCACGCTTGTGCTCAGCACTTCCAACCAGCGTACTACCCATCGCAGCTCTTGGAAGCATCGTGTGATGATAACGTGCACTTGATCACACCACTCGAGACCGGACTCAAGAGACCGTACGCGGTGTTGAGTTTTTATTCTCCCGCGACAGAGGAAGGGGAATGGTTGTCTACTGTGGAAGCTTTGCGCACCACTGGCGTGCGCATTCCTGATCTTCCAGCAGCGATCGGCGAAGTCATCACTCTCCTGCTTTCAGTTGGGATCCACCACGTGTGGATCGAGCAATTGTGCCGTCGACCAGCGGATCAGCTTGATCAGAGCAACATTGAGCACGAGAAACTTCGTCTCTACTCCAACGCTGCCCTCGCCGTGGCGGTGTCCAAATCCGAAGATCCCGCGCAAAGTGCCTTCAGTAATTCCCCAGCAGCCTCGCACGCCCAGCCCCTCCCCTTCCAGGTCACCAATGTGACGGGACTTATGAACGAGGGTTTCATGAGCAGCAATAAGGCTGGTGGTGATCACTCCCCAGGCTCAGACCTTACCATCATCCCCTGGACATACCTCTCGCAGACCCTGCACCACCAGCACAGCTCCTCTGTAACAATCCAAGCCCGCCTCGCCACTCCCCGCCTGCTGACAATCTTATCCTCCGCCACAGAAGTCTTCTGGGAATGCACTTGCCTCAATCCCGCCACTGAGACTCTCCCTACTGGTATTCTTTCTTATCTCCCGTCTTCCCTTTTGGCGGGAGCGGACCGCTTCCCCCATCGCGACACCGCTATCCCTACTGATGCGGACTGGTCCACCCTGCTGAGCTTCTGGTATAGGGTTGTGGACGAGCACACTGCTACCTTTGCTGATGCAGAAGAAAGGATGGTCTTGGAGAAGAATTTGGCGGGATTGGAATTGGTGGCGGGTGAAGTGGGGAAGCGGATGAAAGCTATTCGAATTTCTGGAGTCGAGGACGAGGGTGATATTGCGAAACGGGAGGAGGCAGCAGTGTATCTGGCGGGGCATTTCTGGGGATCAATTCCTTTGTCGCTCGGCTGGAGGGTTAGTGGTGCAGGTGTGAGTGAAAGTGCTTGTGGAAAGAAAGACGGTCGCATGCCCAGTTGGAGTTGGGCGTCTGTTCAAGGAAGAAGAGTGTTTTCCCCGCGGGAATTGGGGGTAAGGGATGACCAGCGGTGTCTGGCTGAAAAGGTGGAATATCATCGAGACTCATCAGAGGGAGAGACTACCAGGCTCAGTTTGAAGACCTTTGTGCTTGACGCGCAGTTGGTCAATAGTGGAGGGCACAGCGTAAAGGTGACGGGGTTGGAGGGTGAGAGGTATTGGGTTGAGGTAGAATGGGATGGTGAGGATGAAGAAGGACCAACTGGCTTACGGCTGGCAGAGTTGATAGAGGATGAGTGGCTGAGACAGTGGAGTGGACTCGTGCTGAAGGGGGTTTCTGATGATACTGTGAGTTTCCGGAGGGTCGGGTACTTCACGCTAGACACGGTGCAGGGAGATGATTGCGGCGAGGAGAAGTGGAAGACTGATTTTCGGCGGGCAGCGGGCAATTTCAAGGAAGTTGTGACTCTGGTCTAATTATTCTCACCGGTCTGCCCTTTTCTTATTGATTTCTCTCTTCTTTTTTCTCTTCCTTTCCTTTTTTGATTCTATTGGCGACGCAAATTTAGGATATGGAGGGCTGGTAGACTGAATTTAGTGCCCATTTTTGATCTCTTCGCTCCTCCTCCCCTGCAAAGAATAAACATCAAGGCAAGCAAGACACAAAAATCAAGTTATGCAGTAAACAGTATCCCCTATTAACCCAGAAAAAGCAAGTAGTAGTTGTGCCGTCATGTACAAGACATGAACTGATAGGAGCTTTAAGATCGCATTTTGAGCCTACGCTTCACTCAGAATGTGTTTGTTTATAAGCCAAATCAACAAAACATGCCTATGCTATCCTCTTCACTAATGCTAATGCATACTATGTAGGTAACCTCTACCGGCTAAACTCCAACATCATAATCAACCCACTCCGCGAACTATACTTCTCCCCACTCACATCCGCCGGCAACAGCTCCGCATCCCCGTTGGCCACCAAAGCCTCCGCCAGCGTACACTTCCCCGACTCCCCAAACCCCAAACCCCGATACAAGCCCACGGTCGCATGATTCTCCGGTTTGACCATCAACCGCACCCAGACCATCGACGGGGATGACCGATAAGAAGCCAAGTACTTCAACGCGTCCTGACAGAGTCTTTTCCCGAGCCCACACCCGCGATGATCCGGGAGGGTAAATAGGCTGAGCATCTGCCAGAGTTCCTCCCCCTCCTGCCCTGGCTCTGCAGTGAGGAGGGTAGGTCTCTTCTGCCCCGACTCTTCAGGCAGGATAAACTCCTCGGGACTGAGTGCGCGTAAGGTCAATTGACCCACCCAAGTACTTTGGTCCCCCCCTTCTTGTGTACTTGCTGGATCCCGATCTCCAGTGAGAGGGGTAGCCGCACAGATGAACGTCTCCTTCCCGTCCAAGGCGAGGCGGCTCACCCACCCGTCTTCGGGAATGGCGGCTTCGATCTCGTAGGTCCAGGAGAACGAGGCCGGGGCGACGGACAGGGCGCGCAGGCGGAGCTGTTTGTATTTCTGGGCTGAGGCCTTCAGGGTATCATCTTTGGGGATGCGGAAGAATGTGTATTCGCAGGCCGGAGGGGTCATTTTGGTTGGTTGAGTTGTTTTTTTTGTGCGTGTGTGTGTGTGTGTGTGTGTGTGTGTTTATCTTGGATGATTGTTGCTCTTTTGGATTTGAGGCAGTTGAGGGCAAATACCAGGGGAGGATAGGGGAGCTGGGATTATTATCTCGGCACTAAGTCTTTTGACGGGCTCTAAATATACTTTGCCGCGATAAGTTAAGAACTGCTTCTAAACTTGGTGGTTCTTGTGGATCTGACCGCGGCAACTACCGAGTACCGGCGCGCAATGTAAGAGTGTGTGGGGAGGTATGGATACATGATCAGTAATCATAAATTCCATAATCGGTCGCGCATCTTTTCGATAATACTATTACTCTACTCTGTTTGATAGAATTGGAAAGAATTAGGGAATCAGTGCACTATAGACCTCTGGTTAATCAAGTCATACCTTCAGATACGGTAGTCTACTCAGTAGCTATCAGGCGAAAGGAAAAGTGCGCAAGACATGGAAATGGCAGTTCGCAGGGCTTTAGAGCTCAACGGGAGGCATCCGGTCTCGGACAGCATTCGTTTCAGATGTGGAGTTCTGGTCCCGCAAGAGATGTTAGGCCACAGTCACTTTGTTGTGGTTGCCTGAGGCAGGAACCGCGTCAACGATCTTTCTGACGGCGGTTGCGGCAGTCAGCCTGGCCCGACATGACAGCGAACAAGCGCTGAGGCTGCTACCGTAGCTTCAAGTTGGTCTGGCTCCATCAACCGTCTTTCTAATTCAATAACATTATAAATTAGCTCGATGAAAGTTCTCGCACATACGACCACAGGGTGTGGAAAACAGGGCTTCCCGTCCGCTCAGCCGTACTTAAGCCACACGCCGGGAGGTTAGTAGTTGGGTGGGTGACCACCAGCGAATCCCTTCTGTTGTATGTTTTTTTGTCATGATCAATTTCCATCTATGCCTCTACTACTCCCAATATCCTCAAACAACACTCAACAACCCTCACGCTTGGTGTGGCAGCAAGGTCACGTTCGCTTCAACTACGCAACTTAATCGTCGACGAAGTGGGTCTCGAAGGAAGGACCTTTTATTAATGAGGGGGAGAAAGGGAGTATTCAAACGCAAGCGACAAAGACAGATCCGAAGATATATATGCTACAAAGAGGTGCTACCAGAAGTCCGCATTTGACAAGCTCTAGTCCGGATCCCAAGTCAAGATGAAGGTTTGTTGGTCATTCGCAAACACCGCCACACATTCTCGATCCTGAAAGGATTCTGACTCCATTCTCTCCCATTTGACAGCGAATTCCTCCTCGGTATCATTGGCCTCCATGTCAACCACGCCATTCGGTGTACACAACCCGAACTGTTTGACTCCAATGCCCGCTTTTCGAACTCATCACATAAAGGTCGCCAGTGTGTGTGATCGCAGTAGCATAAGCGCGGCCCGTAGATAGCTTTTTGATGGGCGGAAAGGGAAGGTTATGCGGCTTGTAGTTGAGCCCTCTCGGGGGTCTAGTAGGCCACGAGATGATAGGCTCGTTCAAGATCCGGGCTGCAAATTCGGCCTGCTCAAATTCTTCGTCATCGTCGGGGGCAGAGGGCGGTTGTTCCGGGAGCTCGTCTCCCCACTGGAAGACCTCGCCTACCTCCGTGAGCGCAGCAAATTCCGATGTCAATTGGATCACGGGAGAGGCAAAGGTAGCGGCGTGAATCGGAGGGGCACTGCTGATGGGATCTTTCAGAAAGGAGCACATGTGCTGCCATGAGTCCTACGAAAAAAAACTGTTTTCGGATCATCTGCAAAGACAATTGCTACCGCTCCTGAGACAAGGCTTGGGTTCCAGTGGTTGACGTCTTGCAGCAATGTGTTTGATGCCCTTGCCATCAATCCTGTAGGAGCCGAACTTCCTAGTAATCAGAAGACTCCCATCTCTGAGCAAGAAAGCGAGCCCGTCTGCGAGTCGGATGACATGGATGAGGTTCTCCGTGCCCGCCCCCATTACCTTCGCGCGCTGAGATTTGGACAGAGACCCCCACCCAAAGTGTCTGAGGTCTGGGTCCACGTCGAAAAAGGTGGAGCCGGTATCGCAGCTGATGGCGCGGGTTTGTTTTCATTCGAGGACTTTCTTCTGTTGCAGAAACCACAGAGGGCAATGCGGGGTGTACTCCAGGTCCAGGTCGGGATGCTCGCAATCATGAAAGGCAACGTTCCGTCTCCGACAAGCTCGTGGCTCCCCGAGAGCACCATCGCTGTTCTCGCCGCAGCCGAAAAGTTGCATCTTCATTATTGAGCAAGGTATTGAAGGAGTGTTGAAGGAGGGAGGATCTCAGATTGGTGGTGAGTGCCAGAAAGCTGGAATGTGCTGGTCGCCGCTTATTAAACAGGGGTTGTTTCTATTTGGTTTGTCTCACTACGCGCTGTACGGTTGTAGGTAGAAAGTATTTGCACACCCGCCATCTTGAAATCGTTTCTCTCTCTTCAACACCTGATCAGACTAACCCATTATTCAAACCATACCATTGTTATTTGTTTCACGTGTGGCTAATCAACTCACTAGGTTCTCAGACAAGTCATTCAAAGAAAGAAACCTTGTTCGCTACTTTGTCCGTTAAGAACTATCGAGCTCTGAGCAGCATCGAAAACTACGAGCATAAACAAGAGACAATCGTTCATTAATCGGCATTTGAACACCTGCGAAACAATGGAAAGCATGAAAATCTATAACATGATATGCAGTACAGTACACCTGCCCTCTATCAATCCCGGTAAGCTGTGACAGACTCCTCCCTGAACTCAGTCATCGCCACCTCGTCCGTGACCGCCAGCTCCCCCATCCCCAGCTCCGTCTCCGTGAACTTCAAATCTGAGAGACCGTACATCGTGATAAAGCCCATTCCTACGACAGCCGACACGCAGGAGAAGACGAGAGCGACGATGCCGCGCGCCGTAAACCCGGCAGGCAGCCAGGCGGGCTGGGCGTTCTGACCGGTCAGATCAAGGTAGTCGACCGTGTTCGCCGCCGCATTGCCCTCATCGGGCACGCCAGCAGCGCGACAGACCTCCCAGTGGTCGGCGGGAATAGTCAGTCGCTCCTGGATCAAGGCGGGGGCTTCCACAAAGGTCATGGCCAGGCCCTGGGCCAGGTGCCAGTCGATATGGCAGTGGAAGAACCACACCCCCGGGTTATCGGCAACAAACCGGATGACGAAGTACCCGCCGGGCGGGAGTACGAGCGTGTCCCGGCGGGCCGGGTACGCCGGGAAGCTGTCAGTCAGCGTTGTGTTGGAGCTGTCGTACGTAGCGAAGGTCGTGCCGGCTGAGTAGTCGTAGAAGTCTGCCCCATAGGCTGGATAGCGCGTCACCAGCTGGAAGGCGTGGCCGTGTAGGTGGAACGGATGGGAGCCTGTGTCTTGATTCTCTAGGACGATCTCAACCACAGCGTTGTGGTCTAGGACCACTGGGTGAGTGTACTCGCCGTACACGGTTGCGTTGGTCGCTAGATCGCCTGCAGACATTACGGTGTATAAGGTGGGCACCTTGGGCGAAGTGTAACTGATATCATTTAGAAATGCGTACCCCTTTCCGTTGATCAGGTTGTCCATGAGAACGCTCAGCTTGACCTGGATGTCGGGCTCCGGGAGCAAAGCCGCCCGATCGGACGGAACCAGGCTCATATCGTCAAAGGCTTCCAGCTCGGAGGAGACATCAATGCTGAGAGTCGCCTCGGCGTACTCGGCCTGGGTGCTGTACTCGAGCCAGTTGGTCTGGTTCAAGACTAAATCCGATGGCACGGTGTCGAGCAGGACGGAGTCGGCTATAGTCACCATCGGGTAATTCTTCTCGGTTGAGTTCATCATCGTAACGAGAACCGAGTACCGCTGACCCACTGCGATATACAGCACCTCAGCCTCGGTCTCGTCGACATAGATCCCGTCGATTTCCACGATGCGCATGGTGTGGTCCTCGATATAGAAGTATTGAGCCACAAAGGCCCCAATGTTAATCAGGCGCAGCATGTACGTCTTTCCCGCCTCGACCGGAAACTTGGAGTTCATCGTGTCGTTGACCAGAAACGCCTGCGGGATCGGTTCTGCTCCGGTGGGATTATACAACGAGAGGAACTCCGGGCGGATATCTTCCGTCAGCTTGTGGTACCAGTCGCTCATTGTGATAGTATACTCCTCATCGTACTTGAAAGGAGGGGTGTTGTCATGGACAATCAGCGCCTGGCGGTAGCCATCCGGATAACACCAGTCCGTGTGGCAGTGGTACCAGTAGGTGCCATTCTGCTCCACCGTGAAATTATATGTGATGCTGGCTCCGGGGACCACCGGACACTGATTCAAGATAGAGGGACCGTCCATGGAGGTCGTCCCGTTCTGATAGAGGCCATGGAAGTGGATGGAGGAATTGTGTGTCTCCAGTCCGTTGTACATGTTCACTACCAGCCGGTCTCCCTTGTCGACCTCAATCACGGGGAGCGGCCACTGCCCGTTGACTCCGATGACCTTGCGCTCGGCCAGGCCATCAGGATTCGCATTGACCCAAGTGAGATTAAAGTCATATGTGACGGTTTTCGCCTGCCCTAGGGCTAGCAGCGACAGAAAGAAGAACGCCAGTGGCCACATTGTCGGCCCAACGCGAAGAAAAGAGCTCGCTTCAGAGAGGAGACGATGAGAACGGGAAGACAGAATCAGCCCGATGTGATGGGTTATATTCTTCCCCTCGCGCCCTGGCGAGGTAGCGGAATTACTTCTGTCATTTGCAAATTTACCACCGAGGGCGTATTCGGGCTGTTTCCCCACTCCACTCTACGACTGATTGATAAGAGACTGCCTCCTCGCTTAGACTTTCCCGCTGACGCTTAAAGAAATAACCAGTCTGCAGTTTGGTCCTTGACGTGCGGAGACGTTCTAAGGGATCCACGGAAATTCCATGGAAAACCCTCCGGATGGCATGTGACAGGAAGGGGAGGAATTAGGTAAACTGGTATGGGCGGGGAGATTATCTGATTCCGACGGATCAGATATCGTCTGTCGGCAATATTTTGCCAAACTCGCCAAGCTCGCTAAGCTTGGTGATGATCAGAAGACTTTTAGTCTGCCTCCACCTGCTTGGTCGAGACCCCGTTGCCCGATCGGGTTCGTTTTTCTTGGGACCTCGCCATAGCCATTCGCTCCGCCAGGCGGAGAATATCGGAATAGAATTGTGCCGCTATGTAAAACACAGCATTATCAGCCTTATGTGGCCTGGGCTTGCAAAATGTTATGTAATATATAGCATTAGTCTACCAGTAGTATTGTATTCTCTGTATTACGACCTGTTGAGACAGGATCGAATTCTCTTTGGAATAATATTTATGTCAAAGAATCAGTGCATTATTGCGAAACTTGCATTGTGGTGTTAGATCGGCCTTTGGATTGTGAATATCGAAGCAGGGTATTACGCAGATTGGTCTAGCGCGAATATCGTCCACGGAAGTATGCCCTGTCAACTTGGAACTATCTGGAGTGCCTAGAAAATATAAAATATGGGAGTCGGATCATACCTTCTCACAATGAGATGGGACTGGTGGATAATATTGCTTCGCACTCGTAATTGCTTCCTCTTTGGAGGCCTTGGTGCGCAGGAAGAAGGCTCTCAACTCCAACTTCAACGAAATATTGACTTTTGCATAGGATCGATGGATTTCGGGGAATTTTAGCCCTCGAACTAGTGAGCGCCAAATGCATACGTCCAATGTTTTGATGAAACGGGCCTACCGCGGCAGGCTCTTTCAAGGTATGGCACGCTAGCTGACCAGAGGGTAAGGCTGCCTCAATATATCTCATCATCTAATCTGTGATGTTCACAAAACACGAAGGTCGATTCGCATAAGCGAGGTAGTAGGTTATGGGCCCTTGTATGCTACGCTACAGTAATGAAGACGACCTTGAGAAAGCTGATGGTTGCCCGGAGGCCTCGTTGGCTGGGCTGCTCACCGCCCACTTGTCACCCATTGCCTTTAAGTGCCATGATAACCTCGCGTAGGTGAATATATCACTCATCCACAGTCGTGAACAAGGCCTTCCTCGCCACCAGCAGCATCTCCCAGATGCCAAATCTGGTCCTAGCCTTCAAGCCACCCCCCCACCACGGAAGTTCAGACTGCAATGCTGGTATCATACTTGTATTGTCACTATCACTCAGAAACTACACGATGAGTCCTCGCCTTCCCTGCTTCCTGCCAACCGCGACAGATCTTCAAGTTTCTATTTGTCGTTCTCATTTGGTTGGCTCCACAACAGTCTGCACCACGTCATCCACAAACATTGAGGCCTGCACCTGTCGGACCAGGTCCTGCTCCTTCGAGTCCTCCATCTCCAACAACTTGCCAGCCGCATAGCCCTTCAATCCGGGGATGCGGGCGAGAAAGCTCCAGTACCGGTGCACGAGCGTCCTCTGGCCCTTGCGTTCCTCGTACATCAGCCACGAGACACACACCATGATAAACACCCAATAGAGATTATAGCTGATCACCGACCCGTAGGTGCCGGTATTCTGCCAGCCCAGGATCGCCTGGAATACGTCCCACCCGTTGTCGATCTCCGGGTTGCAGCAGTTGACATGCCACACGGTCTCCGCGATGTTGTAGGAGCCGGGCCCGGAGCCTTCCTCGGCCACGTCACTGCCGACTTTGACTTGGAAGGCGTTGAACTGCAGACTCCAGACAGCCTTGGAGAACATACCGGCGGCGATCAGGTAGAGGACGCAGGTGGAGGCGATGAGGAAGATGCGGATAGACATGACATTACCACCGCGGTAGATACACCACCCAGCCAGGAGACCGGCAAGGAGACCCGTGACCACGGGCAGGGGAAACGCGGTAGCGGGGTAGCCCAGCGACACGCCGCCAACGAAGACGACCGCCTCGACACCTTCACGCATTGTGGTGATGAAAGGCAGGATGAACATGGCATACCGACGAGCCCAGTCGCCGCGCAGCCAGCGGGTGCGGCCCTCGCTCTTGGCGATCAGCGCCTGCGCGATCTTGACCCGCCACTTCTGCTTCGTCTTGTTGATCCGCAGCAGCGCCAGCCCCATCACTGTCACGATCACCGTCGCGATCACGTAGAAGATTCCCTCCCACAGATCCTCCGAGTTGGACCAGATGTCGCTGCCCAGCCCGTAGAAGATGCCGATGAAAATACCCCCGATGATCAGGCACACCACCACCCCGCAGAGGGATCCCCACCAGACTTGCTTGCGTAGTCGCCGATGGATCTCCAGGTCCATGCCCGGTTGGCCCAGGCATTGTTTCAGGAAGGACAGCAGGACCGACACGACGATCACGGCTTCCAGGCACTCGCGGAAGACAATGAAGAAGACCTGCACTGCAAACACGTCGATCATGGTGACTGATGTTGATTGGCTTCAATGAATTCGTCTCTTGGTCAAAATGAGGGAAGGTGTCACCAAAGGGAGAAAAGGCAAGACGTCAGAAGACACAATGAAGTAAGAATCCAAGGAGAAATTCGGTGTGTCGTGCAAAGTTATATCGTGCAGAGAGGAACATTGGATTCTTAAGAACAACAATTGGAGCCCCGTCGTCCTACCAAGACGTGAGGTGGTGTCTGCGTTTGGCCCAAGCCACCCACCCGTCCCGAAACCAGTAATCCGGCCACCAAACACGAGACATCGATACTCGTATTTTTCAAAACGAGGGAGATAGAAGAGAGAAGAAGCGAGGTAAAAAAAAAAAAAAAAAAAAGAACCATCACGAGGGAGTGGGTCTTGGCCGGAAAAGCTTTGCTTTACTTTTGGCGATCAAGATTCTTTTAAAGATTGTTGCCGAGTTGAATGGATCTGCTCGGGGACCTGGGCTACGGATTGGTGGCGACTAAACCTCTTTGGGTCTCGGGGTTAACCTTGTTTGCCGAGCTTACTTTATCTGATCCGAGCCACTGCCTTGCTCGATTCGGAAGCTTGACCCGACACATGGATTCTCTCGCAGCGGCCCCCAATACTGTATGGCTATTGTTAGTCACCGGTACCAAGAAAGAGCATCTGTGGTATTCAGTCCGAGTAATAGACACCCCATATGAACATGGACATTGTATTCAGACTTCAGCATGCGTCCTCACTTCCTACACGGTAGGCCATCAGGGGAAGATTCATTAGCCGTCGGTGTTGTCCAACCTCATTCGAGTTCAGACGGAGTGGAGAGCAGAAATTTGCGAAGAGGGATGGTGGGATACCGTGTTTACTCCACTTAGACCGCCACTTGGCTGAGCGATTTTGCTTGCCTAGCGAAACAGGAAATAGTCGAGGACCTTACAGGAATCGTTGGCGAGAATTGCTCGGAGGAGTGTGTCGTGTGCACGCTTAAATAGATATCTCACCTCGGTGTCAATCACTTCAGCGTCTTGTTCAGTTTCCGGGTCTGTGGTAGGATCTGGCTGGCTGGTCTTGTTGTTTATCATGAAGTGGTCATTCTTGGCCACAGTCTTTGGCCTATGCTCGGTCGTCTGGGCCAGCAACTTGCCCACCTCCAAGTCGCAGTATTGTTTCTATTCAATCTATAAATCCCTGACCTCGTTTACTTTCGAAGAGGGGACTACTTCTTCTTCGCAGACCAGCTCCAAGTCGAATGGCACCACCATATCTTCGCACACGAGTTCCAAGTCTAATGGTACCTCTACATCTGCCGGTCCTGGGGCGAGTATGGCCCGCAGAGGTGGACGAGGAGGCGGTGCGTCGACGACTACCAAGTACGAGCCGTACTGTGAGGACATCATCGAGGTCACTTCTATCTACGCGTCAATGAAGGAGTATTGCTCCGCCAAGGAAATTGTCAAGGGCGTGGCGTACTGGCAGGTGCTCTGTGGCAAGAACAAGGTGGACCTGATCAATCTCACCGCGATCGACACCGAGCTCACCCCCCAATACCTCGCCAGTCTGCCCGTCGTGGCCCCTGACACTTACAACACTTCGGTGACTGTCACGAGTCCCGTGGTGTTGGAGAAGAGCTACTATAAACGGTATCTGCGTCGATTGGTGAGTGGCTAGCTCTTCCCTCCCAGATTACGCTCGTTTCAATGCAATTCTAATGGTGGATGATGCACACAGGAAGCCACAATCGACGCCACACCGACGAATATTGTCTACGGATGGGCATTGATCGGATACTGGGGAGGAGTCATGGTATTGGGCAGTCTGTTCAATCTGCTCAGGGCATCCCCCTGGTCCTTTCCTCAAGGTCCAGGTTTCCTCGCCACCCTTCGATATTATCTTCGACTGCACCTGGTGATCCCCGCCACCATCGGCACATATTATCAGCGAGCATTGTACTGGTGCAACATCCCCAAGCGACTGGACTCGCTCATTGTTTTCGGCTTCTGGGCTATTTCTATCGTCTTGTCATGTGTGAATCTTGGTACCTTCTCGGGAAATCCAACGTAAGCAGTCGCCAACCACAAAATGATATGGCTGGGAACGAGACTTCTCCTGACTCTTCACTCTCTTCTAGAACGCCAGACGTGTCTCAGCAGAATTGGGTGTATCTATCGGACCGCACCGCAGTCTTGTCATATGCATGTCTCTGCTGGCTTTGGATGTTCGGAGGCCGAAACAATATCTTCCTCTGGTCAACCGGCTGGAGCTACGGGACCTTTTCGGTCTTCCACCGCCATATCGCTCTGGTGGCCACGCTTGAGGCTGTGGTTCACTCCATTGGGTATACCGTCCAATGGAACGTATACTGTACGTCCGGACTGTTGACACAAGGGTTTCTCTGTTGGTTGCCACTAACAAGCTATGTCTAGCTTCGGACTACATTCCTGCTCTGAAGGATTTATACTTTGTGCTGGGTATTGTGGTATGTTATGACTGGAGGACAATCGGTAGCTGTCTCGAACAAAAGGCTCTAACTTCTTCCCAAGGCAACAATCATCATGTGTCTCATGATTGTTTTCGCGATTCTTCCTATCCGTCAGCGATTTTACGAACTCTTCCTCCTCATCCACATCGCCTTTGCGATCGTGCTTCTATACTGCTTGTATATTTATGTCATCGCCCTCCCTTCTTCGGGAGCCGTATCGCGGCCGCGCTCAGCTGCTAACACATACAACCGTCAATCAGTCATACGGCACAGGTCGGAGCGGTGTATTACAGTGGCTATCTCTGGCCCCCTGTTGCCATCTGGAGCTTCGATCGATTCCTCCGCCTTGTCCGCCTGGTTTGGTGCAACGTCCGCGTCTGGTATGGCCATGCCAGCCGCACCCAAGCGGTGGTACACTACAGTCCCACCAGTGATGTGATGCGCGTGGATATCCAGAACGCCACAGTGCAGGGCGGGCCGGGACAATACTTTCATCTATACCAACCCATGACGCTGAAAGGGTGGGAGAACCACCCCTTCACGCTCGGTGCGTTCTCCACCGGCACCAACGCTAGCACCCCCCTCGCCACCCCAGGGCAGGTGGAGGACGGTCTCAAGCCATCTACACCGCAGGTGCAAGCGACCGAGACCAGCTCAGCATCACCCTCCACATCAACCCTGACGTTCTGGATCCGCCCCTACGATGGCTGGACCAAGCGCCTCCGCGACCAATGCATGCAACAGCCCGGCAACACCATCAGTCCCGCCCTCCTCCTTGAAGGTCCCTACGGCCACCGCGCCCCGCTACACACCTACCACACTCTCATCATGATCATGGGCGGCACGGGTATCGCCTGCGCGATTCCCTATCTCCAGGACCACCTGGCGCGCCGACGCCGTCGTGCGACCACCGCGACCGTCCAGGTCCAACTCCACTGGACCGTGCGCCAGCCGGCCTTCGTGATGGAGTTGCTGCAGCGCGAGCTTGCAGACATCCTCGCGAGCGGCGAGGTGCAGGCGTCCTTCTACTGCTCTTGCAAGGGGGCTTTGGAGGACGAGCCTGTTCCCACGTTAGACTCCGCGAAGGAAAAGGGAGTTTTCACCGGCGAGAAACCTCTCCAGAACTCTGCGGTAACAATCCACCCCGGCCGGGCACCCATTGACCAGATCATTGCCGAGGCGGGCGCTGTCGCCGCGGCGGAGAGCACGCGGGTCGCGGTCGTCAGCTGCGGTCCGGCCGCTATGGCCGACCAGACCCGCGCAGCGGTGCATGCAGCGCTGAAGCAGGGTTGCCGCTCAGTGGACTACTTCGAAGAGGCGTATGGCTGGTAGAAGAGGTAAAGAGGGCAGGCTGAGTGGAGATCGGTCTGGCTGGTCTTCCACCGAGGTTCGAAATTTGAAACAGGCAGATCTGCACGTCCTGGCGAGTTATATCAAATCCTGTACTGTACATTAGTGAAAGTAATGGGTCTTTACTTGGCTGGAGATGGAAGAGGATGTCTACGAACATGTAATCGAGTTCACTCGCCGCAATTGATGAGGGAATCGAGTGTGGGGAACGTAAGTAAGTGGTAGAAAACTGAGGTGCCAAAGGCACCCACCCCGCCTTTTCACAGTTTAGCAGAAATCACAACATGACCATACACTCTCTTCAATTTTCTTTGTATCAGGTCCTCTTTCTTGTTCTTTTTTTTGATTTGACTTATAAATGGAGACTATACAGCCGACGGCCATCTTGATACGTGTACCATGGACAGTTTTGTAGCCAGACCTCACCACTTCATGTACAACACCGGGAGAATTCCGGGAAACCACCTCGGTGATGCCAACTACTCCTTCTCGACTGGATAAAAGATGTGCTTTGATTTGTAACTGCCCTCACAATCATCTGAAATACAATATGCGAGGAGAGATGTTCCCAGAAAAAGAAAGATAACATGACTCTCGCCATAGCGAGTGACGTCGACAGGATGTGGCAAGACCAGAGATATCCCTACCCAAACTAGGTAAAAGAACAACCAGGCACACAACCCCAACCCTGCGCAGCCAACCCATCATTCTTCCAAGCGTTGTGAAAATCCAAGCTCGACTCTTCCAATCTCAACCACCCTGTCTTGGCACTACCACCACTGGAGCCCCCGCCAGGGAGAGTCCAGATAAAATGTACAAGCTGCAGTGCACCACGTCGAGTGTGGATTCCAGTCTAGCGCGAGAATCCGATTTTTTACTACACTCTGAGCCCGCTCCGCACCTCAAACGAGGTTGAAGACCCAAGCACAATGCTCTAAAGAAAACAGACCACCGTGAAGATAAAGGCGTTTCCCAGAGCTGTGATACTATTGTCGGACGAGGTCGTCGGGCATATATCGTTCTCTCTCCGCTAGGTGCATTTGCAGGTGACATAATGACCATAATAGGAGTAGGTCGTGCGCGACTGGCAAGCACTGAGCGACAAGGGCGCGACGGTGAAAGAACGCACGTTGCCGTTCTCGCAGCGGTGGTGCGGCCAGATGATCATGGTGAGGATCTTCTCGGCGAAGGCGTTCTCGAACCGCACCCCGTAGTAGGCCTGGTTATGGTTGTAGCAGGTGCTGCCGTAGCGGGTCACGAGCGCCGAGTCAGTGCAGGCCGAGTAGTCGGACAGGTAGCCGTAGTAGTGGTAGTGGGTGCGTTTCGCCAGCCCCCGGTGATCATCGTCCCGTCGCCCGAGATCCTCCTCGTTGGTGGTGGTGCTGTTGGCGCTGGCGGACGGCCGGGTCCCGATCGGCGTTTGGCCTTGGGCTCCCTGCGCGACGAGCCACGCGTAGGTCGCCGCGCTCGCGGGGATGCTGTTCTCCTCTTGGTTCGCGTCGGCTTCGACCGTGTCCTCGACGGCGAGTTGCATCCCCGTCATCACCTCGGAGATGGTCAGGCAGTCGTAGAGCCCGCTGTCCGCGCCATCCAGCGTGATGGTTTGATTGCTTCCCGGCGGGAGAATCACTGTCATCCCGGAGTCCACGTACACCCGGTAGCTGGTCTCCAGGCTGGTCAGACAGGCCAAAAACGTCTCGGTCGCACCCGCGGGCAGCTCCCCCGCGCCATATATGGTAATGTTTTGCGCCATCGCCCCATGCACGGCGGCCGCACCGGTCAGCAGGGCCGTCCAGAATTGAGTTCGCATGGCTGCTTAGCGGGTTCGCGATTGTTGTGGATAGTGCTGCGACACGAATTGGTCGGTCTCAGTACGACACAAACTGGGAATTCAGGGAGGGGAAGACATACACGTTTGAAAAGGAAACAATGCTCTGGTTGAGAGAGATGCATTGTTTGGAGTAGAGGACGTTGAGCCTAGTATTTATGCGCAGTACTCCAGCCATGCGCTGCAGCATGAATGCATACTCTGGTCTGTTTTGTCTTGTGCCATCTCAGGATTCGAGTCACGGGGGATCTGGAGTCGTAAAGGATTTGGGGGCCAAATGCAGTTTCTTTCTGTTCGTGGCCCCTGAGTACTATCCATGAAGCTTGTATACCTCACCTGAACGAGACTCTAAACAATGATTCTCCACAGCCCGTTCGAAAGGATTTATGAGTCCTCCCTCTTATCGGACTCGGACACGACTGTCATGATCGATGCTCAGTGAGTCGTAGACCACTTCGCGAGACAGCCAATCATAATCCCACTACAATGCTGGTGCCTAGAAGATCTCGGTGTGCAGAACTGCCAGAATCGAAGTTAGCTTGCTTTCGGTGGCGCTCCACTATCGAAACAAGGCTTGGTTAGCTTAATTAGCTTAAGCTTCCACTTAGCCGTGACCGATGATTCGATGATCCTCCCCCACTTGCCACGCACATACGTACATAGTAAGGTAGTATGTACAGCTTACTGTACAAGGCGATACTTAGTTAGAATACTATCAAGCCGAGGTACAGCAACTCACCTGGCCTAGTGTGGCTAGTCTCTACCCAACCCGACACACAACACCGTCAACGTTAGTCACTAGTTGCTGTGCTTACCGTCCCCACGACCACTTTTTGACTTCACGTCTTCCCTCCGCAGGCACAACAAAAGAGGGAATTAGAAAATGAAGATAATTGACTTACCAAGCGAGATCCTGCAACACATCGCAGCGACGCTCGATTCCGTCGCCGACCTCAACGCTTTCGCGCAGACCTGCGCCCGCGCCTACCAACTGGTCAGCCCTTATCTCTACCGGTACGACGGCCAATACTGCGGCGGGACCGCGTTGTGCTGGGCGGTCGAGGGGGGCCGTCAGCAGACCGCGCAGAAATTGCTGGAATTGTATCGCCCCCTGCTGTCTGATTCACAGATGCAGTTCGTCGCCCACCGGGCCCTCGTGCTGGCGGCGCAATATGGGCATCCGACGATCGTGCAGATGCTGCTTGGACTGGAATGCGTTGATCCGGACGTGCGACTGATTCCGAACTCCAAGGTGACACCGCTCATGTACGCGGCATCCGCAGGCCACGAGGAAGTGGTCCGCGTGCTTCTGGCGACGCAGCGGGTTGACGTGAATGCGCGAGACGCTTGGGGCGCCACCCCGTTGCATCGTGCGGCAGCGGCGGTCGCCGGGAGTTCTCCGAATGAGGCGGTGGTCCGGCTGCTGCTGGCTACCCCTGGCGTTCGCCCCGACCTTCGCGATGATCATGGTCGGACACCGCTGACGTGGTTAGCGGGTCATGGCGAGGTGGCTTTGCTGGAGTCGCTGCTGTTTACCCACCATGTCAACCCCCATCCGAGGGATGATGCGGGCAACATCCCATTGTTCGAGGCTGTGCGCAACGGGCACGAAGCGGTAGTGGATCTTTTGCTTCGGGCTGGGGGACAGAGGGATGTCGATGCGACCGACGAGGACGGACAGACCGCCCTGGCCATGGCGGCGGAAGACGGCCACGTGGGAGTCGCGCAGCTGCTTTTGGCGGCGGGGGCGAGTCCCGATGTTAAGGACACTTTTGGGCAGACTCCGCTGGTAAAAGCGGCGCAGGCTGGCTGGAAGGAAGTCGTGCAGCTTTTGCTTTCCACGGAGGGTGTGGACCGTAGCTCGCAGGATGCGGAGGGTCGGACTCCGCTCTCATGGGCGGCGGAGAATGGGTTTGTGGACGTTGTCAAGGTATTGCTGGCGGCGGATGCCGATCCAACTCTTCCCGACCACGACGGGAGAACGCCCCTTGGTTGGGCGGAGGATTTTGGCAACGAGATCTTGGCGGACTTGCTGCGAGGTCGGGAATGATAAGCAATTTGATGAAACACTCAGGGGTGGGCTGATATGGAACGATTCCTTGAATTCTTGGTGGTTGGTTGGCTGAACTATCCGAAACATCAATATGTGAAGCAACCTGCCAGGTGGTAACCGCGTTGGATCACGTGGCCGGATTACTCCAAAACGCCGACAATGTTGAAGTGCTGACAGATTCCTCATAACAATCCGCACTCCTCACTGCATCTATAGTTATAGGCCACTTTCCCCAAGATTAAAACTTATGTGATTTGTTTGTTATATATTGTCCTTTTCTCTACCAAGGTCGCTTCGCTCGTCTTGTCCACATGTTTATTACAAAAACGTCTATGTCACATAAACTACGTGCCGCCCGCTGCTTCAGCGGTTGTTTCTCTGCTGCCAAAGCGGGCTCTAGTGGCTTACTCGCAACCTCACCGCGGTACTGATGTCTGGTAGCTAATGTGATTTAAGTAGCAACTCCCTTGAACGGACAAGACCCCTCAATGCAACATGGGCTTTGCGTTCTTGCATCTTGGGCTCAAATTTCAGTCTTTTGCTGGGTGTCCTAAGTGACTGAAGATGGCTTGGCTGTACCTTTCACCCTTGAATATCCGCTGTTTGATATTTCTTCCTCTCACGTGAATAATTCTCCAAACGCTCGGTTACATCATGTCTTTGGTGCCTATCGGTTTTAGTAACCCAAGTGATGAAGGAAGGTCCATATAGGTAACTGTGTTTCGTCTCTGTGAAAGTCAAGACTTTCATTGGAGATGATGTAAAGCACCCACCTCAAGATATACACACCTGGCAGTGAGCCTGCATCATTTGCCGCAACCAAACAATGACGTTTGAGAGTTTCCATCAGAAACCATGCGGCAGAAAGCCGTTTCCGGGCTGTGCAGACTCCTGTTGGATTCCTTAGCAGGCACTCGCGCCCTGCCTGATTCCACCGACGCGGCCTTTTTCCCTGATTCGCTCCAGGATCCTGTCTTGCTACTTCCCTGTCCTGTGTTAGGCGTGTTTTCGCTACTTGCCTCCGTTGACTTAGTGGCTCGACTGCTGCAGGATCTTGAGCCTCTCTTCTGACTGAAGCTGGGATTCTGAAGCTTGTCACAACACAAATCCAAGTAGCTACCATCATTCTGAACAGGCTGTTTGCGGCAGCATGTGGAGAACTGAGTCACTACATGATACTCTTCCGTCCATGAACCCCTTTTCCCTCAACCAAACGCAGGCTGTTACTGCGCGGAACCGGTGAACAGAATTTGTCAAGTCAGTCAACAGGTTTGTACGAGTCGGGGTACATCGCGAAGAAAAGGTATCCTCGAGGAGCTATTGGTCCACAACTATTCAACATGTTTCAAGATGATACTTAAAAGGACGGTTAATGCAGCATGGGCATTTTTGATCACCTGTGCTAAGTTCCTGAGTACACCAACAGGCTGTAAAACGCCTCACAAACACTGCGAGTAATAATCATTGACATAAGTGCATGTGTACCCACTAGCACACGCCACTGGCCCACTCCAGTTGAGCCCTCCACACTGACCCCAATGAGCGGCCGTAGTGCCCGTGCTAGCTGCGCCCGTCGTGGTGGTCGTAGTCTTACCAGTGGCAGTAGCAGTGGTGGTGGTGGTGGTGGTTGTCGTAGTGGTAACTGTAACCCCCATACCGGCCAACAAGCCATTGTACGCAGGTTTCTTAACGAGGTTCTCATCCCAGGGTAGCGCCGCCCCGTAGCCCGGGAACGTGCTGGGCACCCAGCTGTATTTATCCGTCCAGTCCCAAATGGTGAAACCGACGCAGCCCGTTGTCTGTACACAGGATTGCACCAAGGCCTGGAAATCGCTCGACTGTTGGGCCAGGGTAGTGGCGGTGGTGGGCAGGAGAATACGCACGTCGGCCTCCGTGTAGGCGACCTCGACCCCGAGCGCAGTGAAAGATTGCAGCACCGAGACGAGCGAGCTCGCACTCGGCACGGTGCCGACGCTGAAGTGGGCCTGCAACCCAACTCCGTCGATTTTGGCACCTGCATTTTTAACCAGCTGAACGATCGCGCGGGCGCTCGCGGCCTTGGCGCCGCCGTACTCAAGGTTGTAGTCATTGTAGAACAGTTTCGCGTCCGGGTCGGCGGCTGCCGCTGCGGCAAAGGCAATGGGGATGTAGGCTTCACCGATAGTGGTGTAGAAGATGTTGGTGCGGTAGGTGCCGTCGTCGTTCAACGCTGGAAGCGTGTCAGGCTTTCGGATAGGAGTAGAGAAAGGAGACGCTTGACTCACCCTCGTTGACCACGTCCCAATGAAGGCATTTCCCTTTGTAGTGCGACACCACATTCGTGATGTGGTTCTTCAATGCGGCGGTGAGAGTGGCATTCGTCCAGGTTCCGCTGGTCACTGTCCGCGATAGTCATCAGTATTCCTGTCGTTTCCCTTTACAAGGCCCTGCAGAAAAACGAAGGGCACATACCCCAGCTAGGCAGCTGATTATACCAAACCAGAGTATGACATCGGAGATATTGGCCATTATCCTCGGCCAGGTCTGCAATGACATCGCCGTTCGTAAACGTGAAGGTGCCCTGAGATGGTTCCGTGGCATCCCACTATCACGAAAGGTCAGTAACAATCCCATGAACTAGACACACGGCATTGTCACCTTCATCGAGTTTCCGGGGGTAATTTGACCAAAGTCCGCGGTGTTGTTCAGCTGAGTGACGTATGGAATATCCGTGAGCTCGGGGTTATCCGTAGCTGTGCCAAAGTATTGAAGTCCTTTGGCAACTGCAGCCTGATCCAGACCAACGGCAGAGACACTGGAGAGTCGGAGAGAGCGATTAGCCGGGGTCGCATTTCTTCATGTCAGGATTTCGAAGATACGCACATGTTTGGCAACACAGTCGCGGCAAGCGCCGCGGTGATTGGAAGCAGCCCGACCATCTTTGCGTGATTGTGGTAATTGTCAGACCTGAAGAAACTTGTGGTCTTCGGCAGAGCTACTTATATGCCTTGACTCTTTGGCAATTCAGTCAGGCAACAAGTCCGTCTAAGCCCCGGCGTCGGAGCTATGCTCCGCAGTTCTTCACAGCTGATCTCAATTACTGGCCAGGGCAAAACAGAAGAGGCACTTCGAAATGGAAATATCGAGGCTAACGCTGCAAGACACGGAGCGCTGGGGAAACTGCGTGCAAACATCGCGTGGCATGTTTGACGTGGATTGGTTGGCAAGCGAAATGCAGGGCGGCTTTCCCCTGGGGGTTTTAGCCTAAATTGCGACGTGTAAAGGTGAACAAGAACTTAACGGTCAGTTTGTGAAGCAAGATCCCGCCACTCCGTGGCCAAACAGGCCCTCCGCACGTACTCCGCACTTTGCGCACCGGCAACCGGGCCGACGTCCGGGAAACAACGGATAAAGCAGCAGCAAAACAGCCGCTGAAGCAGCGGAAACCACTTTAAAAGTGGGAAAAAAACCGCAAAACCGCTGAAGTAACAGAGCCCACTTAACAGCAGGAAAACAACCGCTGAAGCAGCGGAGCCTGCTCTAGCAGCAGGGAAAGGACAGCAGAGACCGTCTTCGAGCTCGTCTTAGCTTTGCTAGATACTAGTTACTAGACCCCAGCTCCACGTTGAGGTGCGAGTTCATTGCTGGAGTCCGCTTGTTCAGCTGGGAAAACAACCGGGAAAAGAGATAGATAGATATGTGACAGTATATCCTGTCTGAGGAACTCAGGGGCATCTGGCCAGGGGACGACTAAGTCGCAGCGAAGCGAAAAGCTCTATTGGCGCGTCAGCCACTCGCACAAAGCTATACAGCTTTGATTGCCTGATGACCAGCTGTCGCCCTTCCATACACCCATAGAAGATCCTTGCATGGCCAGGACCCACGGCTGACAAGAAGAGGATAGGAAAGGTATCCTCTTCAGTAAAGAGATAAGGATAGGACTTCCGATCCTCATCGTCAGCCTCTTCCAACGCTTCCTGCTCCTCCTCGGCGTCCACCTTTTGCTGAAACGCCCGGTTGCGCATAGCAGAGACCAGAGCAATCAGCTCGCCATAAAGGATGGCGTTCTCACTGCCGTCCTTGGGCTGGAGTCCCAACATGGTAATGTGGGGGAAGACTGTATCACCCTCTGTATCTGGCTCGAGATATGACTCGATCGACCAACTGAATACATCCTTATAGTAGCCGAGATCCCAGAGATCTAGAAGACAAGGACTCGGCCAACTAGGAAAGTAGGGAACAAGTTAGTCAATGCCGGTCTTGAGCAGGAATCACCGACATCGATTTGGAGCACACGAAATATCTTACTTGATTGGGTGGAGTCTCTGGAAACTGAGCATGCTGGGGACTGTGCAATCCTCCACAAAGTCACACAGCTGCCCGGTGCGATCCGCTGTAGTGATCGTCTCCGGGTCTTCTGGGAGGTCGAAGAATGGCCGCAAAGAGAAGGCGTGATTCCTACATTGGCGAACCTCATCGATCAACACAGGCCCAAGGAGAACCTCGGGCTGGAATGTAGATCCAGAAGATCGTGGGCATAGGTTCTCGAAGTCATACTGCACGATGTGCGTGATGCCATTCTGCCCGCCGAGAGGGAAATGTCCATCGTCTGGAACTCCGGTCTGCTCCTGCTGCAGCAGCCGCTTCAACAGTGTATCCAACAAGATGCGGGTACGGTGGTTGCGAGTACGCTGACGGCGAGCAGAGGAAGACATGCTTGAATTATGTGGGAGGTGACCTTGTGTGAAGGGTGGTGATAGGAAGGTCCCACAGCGGACAGAAGTGACACCGAAGAGTAATAGGAAGTTCACCCGCCCCTCCTCCACACTTCCAGAATTACGCACCATTCAGCGGATACGGAAGACGGTTGCGGCCTCATCCCTCATCCCGACTGCCTTAGATAGGCTCTAGCTCTATTCCTATTAGACTTGATTAAGAAAATATGAAAAAGACAAAAACATACAACAGAAGGGATTCGCTGGTGGTCACCCACCCAACTACTAACATCCCGGCGTGTGGCTTAAGTACGGCTGAGCGGACGGGAAGCCCTGTTTTCCACACCCTGTGGTCGTATGTAGTTGTCTAATTTTTTAACTTGTATATAGCCTGCTAGTTCAATCAAAACTGGACACTTACGGAACCTGTTCCGTGGTTGCTTTATCCCCGCTGCGGGAGTACTTTTGTTTTCTCTTCATAAAGCCCTACTCACCTCATTGTACCATGCTGCGACACTACATACTTGTAGTCAACAAGAACTCATTTTGAAAACTAGAATCCATAGCTCCTTAGAGCTGAAAAAGCATTTGGGATTGATTATGACTACCCTCCAAGCAGGCGAGAGGGTCTTGTACAGTACAAATACAAGCCGAAAACACACGGGCGGCGATCTGGTCGTCTACCCTAACTAGCCCAGTTCACTAGATACACATAATACAGCTTTAGCACGGGGAGTCAGAGCTAGAGTATTTCTGCCAGTGAGGGACAACTTGACTGTCGAGCTTGAAGTCTTTTTACTCTTGTCTACGTTTCAAGTTATGGACAAACCATTCAACGGAACGTTGTAGTAGCATCGAAGCAGACCACATATATATCGAAGGCAGCGCGGTAAGGAATGGCCAAGTCGGATATAAGTATAACTATATACAACCAGAGAAGAAATTGGAAATCCATACTGAAAAGAATGACCAGGTCAGACAAGGTAGAAGCTCAACGCAGTAAATAATAAGCAAGAACGCCCCAATCTATATCCCAGACGAGAGGAAAAGCCAAAGGAAACCTCGTACAGTCCAACTTGATACAATCTGTTCTTAGAGGACAGGTCAGTTGCAGTTCGCCAGCCAACGAAGACAGTATCACAAATCCAAGCCTCAAAGCTCGCAATCCAAAAACACCGTCGCCTTGCGGTAGGATCATCTGTCATCCAAGCTGCAACACATGGTTAGCTGTGCTCGCTTGCAAACATAGTAGCACATACAGGATTTTCGAAAGTATCTATCCAACACAGGCGTCCGGTGACGCGTCTCCGGCGTGGGAAGGAACCGCCGCGGGCCATTCGATCTGCTGTTCAGTAAGCAATACCGACCTGGTTCCGGTACAACCAGGCCCAAATGAGTGTGGGGGGAAAGGGAAAGAGTGGCAAGGAGTGACCAGGTCGGACAGGGGTAAGCCACGTATAAACAGAAACCAAGACAAAAGCAGCCTGAGACTCAAAGGAATGACCAGGTCGGACAGGAGAAAGAAAAGCAGAAAGTGGTAAAGGAGTGACCAGGTCGGACAAGAAAAACCACATATCTACACAAACAAGACGTTGCCAACGATAGAACCAAAGGAGTGACCAGGTCGGACAAGAAAAACCACATATCTACACAAACAAGACGTTGCCAACGATAGAACCAAAGGAGTGACCAGGTCGGACAAAAACAAAACCACATATCAAACAAATCAAAAGAGTGACTCGATGTGCGTCGTGATCAAAGGAAAGACACAGAGACCAAGCAAGGCCAGAGCCCCCAAGACATGAGGGTTAAATGAGCGGACGGGAGTACTCGGACGAGTACTCACCATATCAAATTCACGAATGGACGGATCGGTCAGATCCTCATCGCTCCAGACGTTAACGCCAGGAACGAGCCATCGAGAAACGGTAGTGACAGTGTTGGTCTCCGCCCACGAGACCTTCTTCTTCGGCTTCACCTTGCGGACGTCGCCGTCCACAGGCTTCACCAGGATCGAACGAGGGGACGCGCCTTCGAGAGAACGCACAGGCAAAAAGAACGACGAACAAGCAGAAAGAACACGAGTCACAGGCTGCAAAAAGGAAACAGAAGGAGTGGCTGCTTCAGAAGGGTGTACCGGACCCTCCTTCGGCGAAGAAGAAGAAGAAGAAGAAACAAAAGAAGAGAGCAGGGGAACACGGGAGAACGCACGAGAGAACATCTTGAAGATCGCAGAGCGTTGAAAACGATACTAGCATCAAGAGAATCAAGCGGTATGAGGAGGAGAAGAAGAGAAGAGGAGAAGAGGAGAGAGGAGGGAGAAGGAGGAGTAGATAGAGTAGGTAAACAGCCGTTGTTGCTGGGCAGTGTGGGAAGGAAGCCGCACTGGTGAATGGAAGGTAAGCGCGGTGCCAGTGAGCTGCTACCTACTCAGTAAGGCTTGATCCCTGATACTGGGGAAAGATTCCCCCATCGCCCCACCTTCCACTCTTGCTTGCCTTCTCAGTGCGAATTGAAGTCATGATAGAGTAGGAACCTAGTATGATAGTTAAGTAAGCGGATACTAGGAGGTGTACTATAGAAGCGGACAATCATACTTATTGAACCCATCACTCTACCTTCGCAATATACAGTACAAATATCGCCGGTCTCAGTCAATCTCCACACATACTTTTCCCAGACTCTTCCCCGAAGCCACATACTCGTAGGCCTCCTTCAGCTGGCTAAGCGTGAAGCTCTTGGAATCGAGAACAGGCCGGAAGTCAGGGTGTGCGTGGATCCAACGGCACATTTCCTCCATCTGCACCCGACTCCCAACCCAAACCCCACGCGCAGTATACAGATTCAGCCAGGCCTCGAGCAAAGTGGGCATCTCCTGCCCTTCCGGCCTGCCACCAGCGATCCCAACTACAGCGATTGTCCCGTCCAGTTTGACGCAAGTTGCGCTCTCCCTCAAGGTGGTGGGGCCGGCGATGTCGACGACGAGGTCCACTCCGCAACCACCTGTCAGTTCTTTAGCCAAGGCTCCCCACTTTGGGGTTGATTGGTAGTTGATGACATGATCGGCGCCGAGCTCGCGGAGGAATTCGACTTTATCGGGAGAGCTGGTGGTCGCGATGATCCTGGCACCAATGGATCTCGCAAATTGGAGCGCAAAAAGGCTGACGCCGCCTATGCCAGTGGGTGTCAGAAAATGACAGGATCGGACTATGGAGAGTAGTAGCTGAACCTGTGCCTTGAACTAGAACCCATTGTCCCGCCGTAACCTGCTTCCCAGGCAGCCCAAACAGCGCATTCCAAGCCGTCAGCCCCGCACAGCTCAGCGTGGCAGCTTGAACAAAGCTTAAACCATCCGGCATCGCGACCAGTGCTTGCTCGTCGAAGGCACCAGCTGAACGAAAGACACCGTCAACTGAGGCACCCGTGCCATACTGCGCGATTTCCGCGTTCAAAGAGCCGGTGATGTGCTTTTGATTGAGCATGGTAATCACTCTATCTCCAGGCTGGAACCGAGTCACGTTCTTGCCGACGGATATGACAACGCCCGCGCCATCCGATCCAGGCACAACGCCCGGCTTGACGGTCCAGGGGTAGTTTCCGCGACTGATCATCACATCACGGGGCTATCATTCTCAGCGAGTCGCACACAGAGGTATAGGCTCGGGAACGTACATTGAGAGAGGCACCTCGCACTATGACTCGATTAGTTGATGGAGACAGGTAAAGAGGCTCACTGACGCACTCTGAACAAGAACCTCGTGTTCGCGTAACGCTGGTACTGGGACTTCGCCATATATCAGGGATTCGATCCCATCTTGGCCCATAACGGACCATTGTCGAGCAGTTGCTGAAGTGTCGGTAGCCATACTTAAGTGGAACTCGGGTGGGGTAGATGATGAAAATGATTTATTCCATATCAACGCTGGGGTTTATATCACGTCAAACCGTCAGCCTCTCCAGATGACGGTATTAGTAATGATTTGTCAGCTGCACAGTGTGAGCGTGTGAGCTACCTACTCAGTAAAGCTTGAGCACTGACACTGGAGTATTCCGGCATACATGACCTAGTTACTGGCGCTAGGCCCCGAGTCCGATGAATGAGTGCACACGGGTCCTCTTCACCTGTCTACTGCATCTCCCCGCTCTCTCCCATTCCACCCACTCCCTCTGTCATCCTGCATCCAGGCCTTCTGGCATCAGTCTTTCATCCGACAGTTATAACCTTTCCATGTGCGCATAGACATGTATCCTTATGCTTCTCAATACCCGGGAGTTTGTTTTCATATTCCAGGCCCATATTGTTCGGTGATTAGTTCACAATCCACAGTTCTGGCCGTCTTGAATCGTCAGAGTTCATATTGTATTACTCGTATCAAAATGCAAGATACCTGCAAACCTTTCCAGCCTTGAGATGGCAAAGAAGTGAGCTCGACTCGATCTGCTCTCAAACCAAGTACTACCACTCTTGACGAACATGTTCGTGGATGGCGGGTATGCAGCTCGAAAGCCCTGTCTTTTCACACCTGTTGGTTGCATGCACTGTACGGTACCTGATAGTCATGAGCTTTACCCTCATGGGAAAATGTCCTCTCTTGCGCTACAGAGTCAATACGTTGTTGGTACGACTGCCATGCCCAGACTCGAAACTCATCTGACTCTGTGGAACCATACTTAGGTCCCCTCGTCCGGATCGGGCCCAACCAGATCTCGTTCTACTCCCTCGATATCTACAAGACAGTGCATGCGCCGAATGGCCCGTTCGTAAAAGACCCTCGCGTGTATAACCAATTCGTCCAGGATGGCCACCCTGCGCTGTTCTCAATCACGTAAGGTCTCCGATATATTTGTGCGTGATTCGTCAGCTGATCCGCAAATACGACGAAGTGACACGAAGGAACATGCCCAGCGTCGACGTCACATGGGTATCCTTTTCAATCGCAGCAAGGTCCCCGCGTTAACAGGGATGATACTCGAGCAGATCGATAAGTGGATCAAGTGTTTGGGTATCGCTACTGTGAAAGGGCCTATTGATCTCGGACCGTCTAGTCGCGCCTTGGAGTCGCATATCGTTTGTGCGTATTCGCGATACTACTTCAGCATTAGCTAACGCTAGTACGTAGCAACATTTGCTTTTGGTAATGCCATTGGGGGAATCGACTCGCTTCAGAACGGAGATGAGCCTGCGGTCATCAAGGAGAATGATCTCAAGTCCTCGAAGATGCCAGTGGTATGTAACGATAGGATCTGGCCTTTCTACTGCTAATGCCAAAATATCCAGTATGTGAATTTCCCAGTTGCTGTTGGTCTGTGGCACTCGGTTGCCGCCTGGATATACCGACTCTCCGGCTGGAAGGTATCCTCGGTGATTAGCTCGCAGCGCTTCGACAAGGCATATCCTCCTTCATGAACAAGGATACCGTGCATAGCAACTAACGGAAGTCAGTGGGCCGATTCCCAACTCATCACAACGAAAGATAGTGAGAAGGCACCCCGCCTATCCTTCCTCAAAGTCATGGCCGGGGCCAGACTGTCCGAGCAGTCCGCCCTCTCGGAAGCCAAGGAGATGCTCGGTCCCGGCACCGATACAACGTCCGTTACTCTGGCTCACATCATATACGCACTGTCACTCAACCAATCTTTCCAAGCGGAGCTAGTCGCCGAGCTCGACGCTTGGGGATGGCCCACCGACATGTCCACCCTGGAAGCCATTCCCCGCCTGGTAGCCTGCGTCAAAGAGGGGATTAGATGGACCGGGGCCGCCGCCGCAATGCTTCCACGCATCGTTCCGAGCGGTGTGTATTCGCTTTCTGGAAAGCATCTTCCGGGAGGGGTACGTCCACCAGCATCAACTTTGTCTTCACGCTGAGGCTTTCAACTAATGCACCAACACTAGACGATGATCTCCAGCTCCCCGACCTGGTATTTCCGCAACGAGATCGCATTCCCAGACCCCGAACGCTACAGACCTGGTCGGTGGCTGGGTCAGGAAAAGAACGAGACAACGTCCCGACGGGATGACTACTACATCCCGTTCTCCAAGGGCGCGTCTACGTGTATCGGCAATCAGTAAGTATCTTCCATGCGCCATATGAGGGGAAAAGAGAATAACCTTTCGCTGGCACAGCTTTGCATACCTAGAGCTATACCTGTCCCTCTCGCGGCTGCTGAAGCGATATTCCGCCCAGCCGGCAGATCTATCCGTTGCTAATGCTTTGGATCACGAAGCTGTCCTTCCACCGCGACGGGAGTGGGTTGCTGCTGTGCCGATGAATCGGCTAGAGGTGGTTCTCCAGGAAAGGTCATAGCAGGTACCCGTTCAGCTCTGTGCGTGGTAGTCACGCGAGTCAGAACCCTCTCATAGTCTCCAAATCTGCACATAGTATCGTCCTGCTATGCTCGTGGCTATCGCGGCCTCGCTGGCACGAAGTGGATCGGCACGGATGGAATTATCAACCGATTAGCATTTACTAGTCCAATGAACCAAGCTCTGCTATAGATACGAAGGCGATCAAAGTTTCATCTCAACCTGCAGAGGAATCTCGTCGCTTGCTGCAGGGATTCCATTCTACGAGACAACCTTCTATTGCTTGACTATTTGACATTTGTCTGATTTCGATCGCAGCCCCGGGCAGTCAATATAATAACGAAGATCGCGGGGAAGCTTTATGGTTGAAGTCCAACCAACAGAGACAAAAAATCATTGATGTAGGTCTATCACGTGAGCTATATGGAACGACCGTTGAATTCTCGATGGTCAAACGATCTGAGTTCTCAAGGTCAATCGCCTCGGATCACGTGGGCTGGATATCGAGAGGGAAGCGAAAAAGAATGTTCAGGTGGTCTGCCCCGAAGAGAGTTGGGCTTTTCTCCCCCCCGATTGGGTAACTCCAGGGTGATTTTGCCTTGATACTCGCTGGGAAACTCCCAGAGTAGACGGGTGACGGGGGCCAGAATCCCTGCATTAGGGATGGAGGCCAAAGGGGAGAGGAAGTAAGTGTATACGAGCTTATGGATCAGTAAAACAAATCAGCCTTGGTTTTGTTAAAGGTCTGTACTACTCACCCAAGCTATAGTCGCGGCTAACGCTACTAAAGAGATCAATATGATTAAGCCCATGTTGTTTCTTGCTTGCACTAATCTCACGACCCATGAGACACATAATATATGTCAACCCCGTCCGCGGAACCCGATAATCGTGCACATCCATCTTGGACTGTGCAAAACAGGATCCTTCACCGCATACAAGTCCAGGACTTTTTTTGGATCCGGGAGCAGGAAGGCTTTTGGGTCCCGCATGGAGATCGCGTCATAAACACCCGCGATGTCACTTTATCACCTCGGCTTGTCACACAATGGCGCAATAGACGACACGAATATTGACCTCCACGACTCAGCATGCATATAAGGCGCCATCCACGTGGAATAAAGCGGGGCAAGAAGGCGTGATCCAACCCGTTGGTTCGGCCTAATGCACGTTTTAGGTCATGATGGCCGACTAGCCAACAAGGGTCCGATGTTTAATACGAGGCGTGTCTGCAGGCTCCGCCAGTGCCGAAATACCTTTTCGATGTCTAGGCGACCAGGTCAGGCGCAAGACTGAGCCATGACGGCCAAAAGTGATTCGACCTCGACGGTTGTTGAGACGAATAAAAGCGATGAGGTTGCGCTGGTTAGTCGTTCACCATAAGTCGTCAGCTAGGATCATCATACTCATGCATCATAGGAGCGCCTTGGATACAAACAGGTAATAGACGAAGAACGCGAAAGATAGCTGGTGTTGACAGTTCCAGGTTCTCCATCGAAGCTACTCACTCTTCGAGAACTTCTCCACCTCATTCAGTGAGTGTCACTGCCTAGTCACGGAAGGCAGAAATTGACTTAGAACTCGTAGCAGCCTTGTACTTTGTCGGCGGCGTTCGTGTCACGTTCTCCACCGGAATAGCAGCTGGTGGCCCTCTGGCATACTGGTGTGTTCCAATCCTTGAGCTACAGATCCCGTGCTGAAACGATTTCAGGACGAGTTATATCGTGACTTGTGTGTTCACCTTCATCACCGCTGCGGTCATTGCAGAGGTCTGCTCCGCAGCCCCAACAGCGGGTTCAATCTACCTCTGGGCTGCCGAGGCTGGAGGCCGTCGCTTCGGGCGGTTGTTCGGATTCATCGTCGCTTGGTGGAGTACTACCGCCTGGACGACATTCTGTGCCAGTATGTATCGTCACTAGGTTCACTTGATCGCGCTGACACGTGCAGGCAACACTCAGTCCACTGTCAACTATATGCTATTTGTTAGTTCGACACCTTTGAATATGTTTCGGGTCATGCAATCTCACAATCAATAGGAGTTGACCGTCTTCGAAGTTGATTTCCCCACCGACACAGGGAACATCAAGTTCCGTGCGCTGCAATGGATCTGCACGGAAGTGATGTTAGCATTAGCGGCATGGATCAATCTTGCCTCACGTAAGTCACCGACCAGGCAACAGATTGGAGAACTGACCAGCCTCAGCCCGGAGATTCCGATACGTCTTCTGGCTATCGACAGGCGCCGTGTTGCTGGACTTCATCCTAAATCTCATCTGGCTCCCGGTGGGCGCCCACAACACCTACGGCCTCCGAACCGCCCACGAAGCCTTTATGACCACGTATAACGGCACCGGTGCGCCAGCCGGCTGGAACTGGTGTCTCTCGTACCTCGCAACCGCCGGGATTCTCATTGGATTCGACGCATCAGGCCACGTCGCCGAAGAGACAAAGAACGCGTCCCTGAACGCAGCGAAGGGCATCTTCTGGAGCACGGTCATCAGCGGCATGCTAGGCTTTACAGCCGTCGTCCTGTTCCTCTTCACGGCCGTACGTCAGCCACACAAGTCCCCGATATTTCCAGAGGAACCCTCAGCTAACCTTTTACCCCCCATCAAGCCCCCAATCGACATCCTCTTCTCCTACGACGCCCCCCAACCCTTCGTCACACTCTACGCCGTCGTCCTCGGCCGCGGCGGCCACATCGTTATGAACGTGCTCTCCGTGACGGCACTATGGCTCAACACCGCCATCGCCATCACAGCCGCCTCGCGCCTCGTCTTCGCGGTCGCCCGCGACGGCGTCCTCCTTTTCTCCACCTGGACCTCCCGCGTGTCCGAGGAGGGTCAGCCCCGCAACGCTATCCTGGTGGTGTGGGGCGTCTCCGCCCTCATCACCTGCACGATCCTCCCGTCGGCGGTGGCGTTCACCTCCCTTGTCTCCGCTGCGGGCGTCCCCTCCGCTGCGGCGTACGGGCTCATTAGTCTCGGTCGGTTGACGCTCACCCGAAATGAGAAGCTGGAGGCGAAGTGGTCGCTTGGACGGTGGAGGGTGCCCTTCCAGATCGTGGCTGTTGTGAGGAATGCATGGGTTGTGGCGGTTTTGTTCTCGCCGTATGAGTTTCCGGTTGAGGCGGGGACGTTGAATTGTAAGTTTCGTGTTCTGTTTTCCTAAATAGGAGAGGAAAATGAAGAGGCTGGGCTCGAGAATGAGGCGATATGCTAATGGTTAATGTGGTTGTTTGGTCAGATGCGCCGATTATCATGGCGATCGTGACTGTGTTTGCGGTGGTGTCGTGGTGGGTCACGCCTGCGGACGCGTGGTCGAGGCAAGAATTCATTGAGCAGGCGGGGGCTGCGTCGGCCGGGTTGGTGGATAAATAGAGCTTTTAATCGTCGCAGAGTTGCTGTAGGTTGGTGGTTTGTATTGATACGTTAATGGGGGAAGAAACATCCGAGGAAGAAGAGAACGATGTGGTTGTGAGTGTCAGGCTTGGTGGAGAGAGATTGGATTACGGAACATGAAGGTAGTGCTATGGTAACACCAGGCTGCACCAACCCACCTTTTTCACATTGAACCTGTTGCCACCTACAGTATAGCCAGTTATGCGGATATCGAAGCAAAAGCAGGGCGCTGATCATTTTCATCAACTGTCAAAGAAACTTTGCCAATTTTCATTCGCTCTAATGCTTATAATATATTTTATTCGCCTTTGAACATCAGAATTCGGCATGTCCAAGGCCCGAAACCCCGTCGCGCCGGCCCGGACCACCGCCTCGGGGCTCAATCCGGGAATCTCCAGGGCGGCGATATTGGCGATCAAGTGCTTGGAGAAGATATTCTCCGCCACCGAGACAAACAGCGACCCGCCCAGCATCTGCAGGAACATGACAATGGCCGTGCCGACGGAGACCTGGGAGAGCGGGAGGACCACCTGCGCCGAGACGCCGCCCTGCTGGAAGCCGAAGCCCACGCCTAGGCCGTACAGAAACAGGAACCCGACCCATTTGGCTTGCGAAATGTCGACCGTGAAGGTGGTGATTAGCCCCGCGCCCAGGGACATGATGGCGCTGCTGGGGAGGAAGAACGGTGCGTTGTAGCCGAAGGCGGTGGTGAGCGCGCCGGAGGCGATGATGCCGACGACGTTGGAGAGAATCATGGGAAGGGAGTCGATGCCGGAGCGGACGGCGCTGACGTTGCGGATCGCTTGGAACTACCTCATGTTTTAGTTTGTGGGTGCATTTGGGGAAGAGAAAAAAAGATGGAAATACCCAGATGGGGAAGTAGTAAATCATGGTGAAGAATGACCCTCCGATGCAGAGACCGAATAGCGACGCTGAGGCGATGGTGCGTTGGCGAGCGATAGGTATGGGGACGGTGGCGTCCTGTTCCAGGAAGAATTGAAGTCCAATAAATGCCAGAAGCGCCAGTCCGAAGATCACGAATAAGGCAATCACGCGTCCGCTAGACCAGGGGTATGTGACCCCGCCCCACTGCAGGGCGAGAAGCAGGCAGACGATGGCGGGGACGAAAATGACGGTCCCCAGCGGATCGAGGCCTTTGAGTTTCGCAACCAGTGATTTACTCTGGGCTTGTGGTTTCGCGGGCAATCGCAGCAGCCTCAGAAAACCGATGGCTGTAACTCCGCCGAGGGGAAGGTTGATGTAGAAACACCATTGCCAGGTGGCGTGGTCCGTGAAGGCGCCGCCCATCTAGAGCCGACAGACATTAGTCTTCTTGGGAGCTTACACAGACTCATGGAGAATGATAGACTAATCGCACGTACCAAAGGTCCAGCGACAGATGCAATCCCATACATCCCTCCGAGCATGCTGAAGAAAATTGGCCTCTTCGCCGGGGCGACCGTGTGGGCCAAAGTCACCATCGCACCGGTGAAGATACCTGCGCTCCCCAGTCCTGCGATCGCGCGACCGACAATCAAGGTGATAGAGTCCGGCGCGACACCACAGATGAGAGAGCCCAGTTCGAAGACAAAGAGCGCGGTGAGAAAGACCCATTTGATGTTGAAGAGAGTGTAGAGCTTTCCGTACAGAAGCTGGAATGCTGTTGCGTCGCGTTCCGAGGATTAGCCACCACCGCCCAATTATCACCTGACGAGGTCGGGACACACATACAACAAGTGGTCAAGAGATATGATGAGCCATACCAGCCGACATCGCCTAGAGCATGGAACTGATCGGTGATTTTGGGAATAGCCACTGCCATGATCTTGTCGCTGTGTTAGTGATTAGAGAAATGGTTGAGATGAGAAGGTATAAATTGTACCGTGTTGTCCAGGGCCACGCAGAAAACTGCCAGCATCAGACCTATGGTGATGATAGTCAGTTGCAGTCCCATGGGATAGAATTGAGCCTCGTCGTTATCTTCATGCTGACTGTCGACGTCAAACGATGCAGTGTTGTTTGACTTCAATCTGCCGTGTTGGATATTAGACATTGAGAGGTAGTCGGCTCGTTCGGTCGAGAGGAAATGTCGACAGTGATGAGAAGATTAAGCTAGGAGAGAATTTGGCGTATATTGGGCAAGTTAAAAGAATTTTGTCAGACCGGAATTCTGAAGTAACGAATTCCTATCCAGCTGAGCTGCACACACTGCCATTACAAGAGTTTCAAAGACCTTTATAATCCAGAAGTCGTCCGCGGGCTCTCACATAGGGGAAGTATGCAGTAGAACGGTTGATCATCATGGCGAAATCAAGGCCGAAAAATGCCCACAACATTTGCTATCTCAGGATGATTTATCGCTCTTGGAAATGGTTCATATGCACTCGGAGTTACTCTCAGACCCGGTGAGGTACATTATGCTTTTTCTACCTCTCGTTTAGTAGCTAGAAAAGGGGTTGCCACATGGGGTTCCCACCATGGGAATTCCCTTGACTTTGCTAATCTTGTCGGGCTCGGATGTTTCTTGGCGATAAAGCTACCGTGGTAGTTTGGTGGTTTGTCAGCTCGGGGTTGAAAACGAGGCCGAGGGCGCCGCAAACGGCAAGTCGCTGTGTAATCCAAGATCGACTCAATAATCCGCAAACTCTGTCTGCGATAGACTTTTAGTTCAAGATAAAAGCAAGGTATAGGTTGAAGTTGAAAGATCCTCAAGTCAGAGTTAGCTATTAATTCAACTAATTCATCTTATCAACCAAACAAACGACAAATATGAGCACAGTCCTCATCACCGGCGCGACCGGCAAACAGGGTGGTTCAGTAATTCGCAATCTCCTCGCCAAGAATGCCCCCTTCGATATTTTCGCTGTCACGCGCAATGCACAGTCCCCCTCTGCCCGAAGTCTCGCACAGCAATCACCCAGGATTAAACTGGTCGAAGGCAACCTGGATGACCCGGCAGCGCTATTTCGCGCCGCCAAGAGAGGGAGCTCCACTCCGATATGGGGGGTATACAGTGTCCAGGTACGCCGATCGCGCATCACATCAATATCATCGAGATATTAACCCAAACCACAGGCTGTGGACCCACGTAACGATAACGAGCGTCGAGAGGGTCTAGCCCTAGTTGATGAGTCCATCAAGCAAGGTGTGAAGTTCTTCGTCTACAGCTCCGTGGACCGCGGCGGCGAGGCCTCCATCAACAACCCCACCGAAGTACCGCACTTTATTTACAAGCATGAAATCGAAAAACACTTGATCGCAAAATCGGAGGGAACCGACATGCGGTGGACGATCTTACGGCCCACAGCCTTCTTCGAGAACTTGACACCCGATTACTTTGGCCGTGTCTTTGCGACCGCGTGGCAGATGGCGCTAAAGGGCAAGCCGCTCCAGTTGATCGCCACCAGTGACATCGGCTTCTTGGCTGCTCAAGCATTTCTAAATCCCGACAAGTCGCAAGGGAAGGCTTTCTCCCTGGCAGGGGATGAGTTGACGTATGATCAGATGGCGACAATCTTCAAGCAGAAGACGGGAAAAGACGTGCCGACCACCTTCAGGATTCCGGTCAAGCTGATGATGATGGCCGTCAAGGAGCTTGGAGTGATGTTTAAATGGTTCCATAATGAGGGTTTTGGGGCTGATATTAAAGCCCTGAGAAAGCTTAATCCGGATCTGAAAGACTTTAGCACGTGGTTAGAGACAGAGAGTGGATTCAGGTAGCTTAGGGTCAAGATGCCTGCATAGATGATCCTCTCTACACACTAGAATCTTAAAAGGCGATATATGAAGTTATGCACAATGCTAATTGATCGGTTTACTGTACGATACTCTGTTTATTTAATGAGATTGTTTGTGAAGTCAGCTGACAGACCATCTCAAAGGGGACTAGCACCTGCATGAACATAAGTACGACCAAGAAGTCGCTAGCCTCACTCCCCACTCACCATCACCCACCTCCAGCTCCCTCGCAATCTCTTCTAACAGATGTCTCCTATTCTTTCCTCTAACCTACTACAGGTTCTGGCACCGTCGAGTCAATATCCTGTGAGTCGATTTTCGCAGGGATCACATCCCTGAAACCGAGATTAGAGTATGGACAGACACCACGATGACGACGACGATCCTCCGCAATGGCCCCGTCGGCACCCCGACCCTCAGGGGCGAGCAACGCAGATACGAACTGTCACACGGTCCGAATCTTCCTTCCCCGAGTCGCCAAGGCGTATCCACATGAGCAACGGACATGATTGGTCAGATGGATCCTTTCCAGATATTAGCTGTGGGCCACCGCCACCCGCACAGCCTGCAGTCAGAGTACGCACGGACGAAAAGGATCCGCTGCCCGTCGGCCGACCCGAGCCCTATCTTTCGATCAGTCACGTTCAGTTTCACATACAGTCATGGCTGCCGGGGCCACTGGAGAGAGAATACAATACACGTCACATATTCGTCTGCTCAGAAGATGATCAGCCTGTGGTAGGTTTGACGAGTCTGGCCGACATCGCGCGCTGGCGACGGCGATTCCCTCGCTTGGAGATGCTCATTGAGTCTCTGACTGGGCCCTGTCGATATGAGATACTTCACTTCCATGCCGTCCTTCAAATCCCAGAAGAAGGCGTGTCTCCGGGATGCAACTTGGAAGCCCTCTTCGAGCTACGCCGAAAAAGGATGAGCAGCCGCGCACTCGATGCGGACCAATGGGTGTGTAACAACTGCGTCTATCGAGATGGGATTCTGATCAAAACACATCTCTCAATCATACCATCTGATCTACTTTCTCCTGCGCTAGCAGTTCCTTTTGACACCAGCTGGTTGGGAGATGAGGAATTGCTTTCTCACTCAGGTCCCGAGACAGAGGAACTCATTCGAAAAGTCACAATGGTCCAAGAGATTTGCATTGCCAGCAACCATAAAAAGGCCACTGGGACAGCCAATCGGCAGTTTGCCTCAGACAGTGGAGAGATACCAGTCATGGTTGCTCTTTGGAGTTTTGAGCAAGCCTCTCCTGGCTGCCCTGGATCTCTACATGGAAATCATGTTAACGTGCCGGAGTACCTTCTGAATTCTCCACTCTCAAGTCCTGAGACTGGAGCAAATTTGATCAGCCCTTCACCCGGTAAGAATGACATAAAGCCTACTCCTTCTTGTTTCCTGTCCATGTTTCCTGTCCATTAATCTCTGAAGAGAATGAGCTAGGCAAAACAGATGGCGCGACTTCGATGATCGGGAGGACTGAGAAATGCAGAAACTGTGTTGTGCTGTCGCAGGAGAGTAAAAAAAGAGCACAAACTACTGGGCTTGAACCTAGCACATCTCACATAGACTCCGATCATGCTTTCCATCTGCATCCAAAGCGTGAAGAAGATGTGGGAATATCCACGGGGAACAAGATAGCTTTGGATAAAACCGAGTCCCTAGAGGGTGGCAGTGCTAGTGACGAAAACGACAGGGAAAGCATCTACCCCCAGTGCTCTAACGACGGTGATGAAAGAACCGTATGTATACAGGAGCTAGCTGGAGACCTCGCCAGGGCCGTGGATATCTACGATCTGAATCACGAGGTCATTCACGATATTGTCAAAGCTCTCCCTGAGCTGCTGAGAGCTTTTGCACTGAGTCTAGGCCAAGCATCCACCAGTCAAATCCAGCGTGATATTATGGTATTCATCCACCAAAGTCGACGGTTAGTCTTCGCGAAGAGGCGGTAATCTATTTACGGCTAACCCTCTGTGCCGTGTCCTCAGAAAGATTGCAGCTATGTTCGAACAAGCTCTCCTCGCACGAGGTAGTGAATTTCTGAAGCAGAACGCGGCTAAAGCGAGGTCTGTGGACGATACAATGTGGTTTGGGAGTCAGCAGAATGACGAGGTGTTACACGGCATGAGCCTCCCTCATCGTGAGCTCGCGGATCGCCGCAAAAGCCGCATGACGCAGAGTGAAACCGCCAAGTCCAGTGAAGACACAACCACTCCGAACAACGATTCTGAGGCTGGCAGCAATCGCTCGCAAACGCAGAACTATCTGCTCTTGATCCAGGCTAGTCCTGCATATCCGCTGCTGTTGAAGAGGATTCGACGTGAGCGTATGATCGCACTGCCAGAACCAAGATCTGGAGCTGGGATCCGCGAAACAATCCTTGAGGCTCTACCTAAGGCTCAACGGATTCGTAGAAGAGCCCCCAGTCAGACGTTCAATGTCGCAATCAAGACGCATTGGGATCCAGTCATTTTCGTGGAGGAGCAGCGGTATGAACAGACAGCAGACTACGCATTTGAGAGAGTTATTACAACAACTGGCTGCTTTTCTTCAGCACAGGCCTTGACCATTCGGGAATATATGGACCAGACGTGGCCTTGCACAGGTTGCGAAGTATTGAGCCTAGTGAAGACAACTATAACCAAGGGGGTCAAGGAATCTGGTAACGTTGATCATCACTAATGATGATGAATTCGATAGCTGACATCTTTTCTATGGTAGTTACCCTTGTGGACGGTACTCGAGTCACTTGTACCCGAGGCACATTTACAGGGGAACGATCATCGCACCAAATGCTCTTCGAAATCATCGGGACGGGACCCGCCATTGCAGAGATTGGCGAGCAGGTAGCATGGATGGCCTCCGCGTTGCGGACCTGTCCTTTGGAAGGGACGGTTGCCCATAGCAAGCCTATCGTTCATACCACCAGGCCGCAGAACGTTGGTCACAGTCCACAATCGGCTTTTATATTTGAGCTCACAGTTGAACTCAGGGAGAGTATCAAGAGCATGGAGCCTGTTAACGGGCAGTGCTGGCACAGAATGATGGCGAGTCCAGTGGTAGTGGAAGGGTTCCCAATCCGTCGGCGACCGTCGCACGCGTCCGAGGGTCTCGAATTACCGCTAAATATGCTGGCTCAGCTGGTTGACACGACTCGAGTATCCGTATTTGACGAAAAGACACTCTTGAAGGGATTTACCAGCATGGCGATTGTGACTGGCTATTCCCAGAATTTTGTCTCATGGCATTTCACTCAGGAGAACCAGGGCCGTATGTCTCATTTACGCAGCGAAGAGTGGCCAGGTCTCTCTGTTGCAGTCCATGCCCTGAAGGCAGCTCGGCATGTAGTAGGTTGGTGTCCAGAGATAAAGCTATTTGCAGGTCTGTATCGCAATTTCCTGACTCTGACTACGAGACTTCGGATGTTTGACACTAACTCTCTGGCTCTAGGTCAACAGGGGGCAATCTACAGCATTGGAAATAGCGGACTACCAAGTACTATTGAGGAGGAAGAGCCTTTCAGTACCTCCACGCTCTCTGCAGGCCCAATTTTCGCAGACGGCATACGCCCTGTCCTAGGTCAAAGAGACATTAGAGCACCACGATCGTCATTCATTAAGAAGATGAAATGGCTCTTTCAAAAATACATTGTTCTATGGGATGAGGCGGATCAAAGAGGATGGCTAGTTAACGGAGCTAGCGCTCTGCTACATCTTGTCCGGGCATCGATTTATAAAGACCGCTGTGATCGTGCACCTGAGGCCGCTCGCCCTTTGCATGAGGACCAGCTACACGAGGCTAAAAGGCCGTATCAATGGGACTCAGCTTTCCAACTGCTAGTTCATCCGATCAATCGCAAGATAAACATGTCCGGGAGCGGAGAGAATCTGATTACGTTTCAAGACCGTGCTGAAGACTACTTTACCTTGCTGGAACAGGCAATAGACATTCGGATCAGAGCCACAAGTCGGCACAGCCCGGCTGGTAAACAACCAAGGTCGGTGCTGGACGGGTGGGATTTCCGGGACCTCACCTGGGAGAATAGGCCTATTTACCGGCGACAGACAGTTCTACCACTTGAAGGTCGATCCTGGGTGGACTTAACTCGTGCGATCTATGCAGTCACGTTATTTGGTCGGGGCTTTGGTGACATCATACGACCTGCGGATTGGCTACAAACATTTGCAGGATGGAAGACAGTCCCGACTGGAAGGTTCTATCTCACGGCCAGCGCTCGAGACATCAGAAATATAGCGGAAGCGAACGGTGACCCGGACTCGTATCCCGCAAGATTGACCCATGACCTGCTTTGGTGCTCGACGAAGGCCAGCAACACACATCCATTGCAAAACTTCAAGGAGAGATGCAAGAGCATGGAGCATGTCAACATGCTTGTACCTGTTGCGATGTTGAACGAAGCTCAAGAGACGACCGTGGCCTCAGATTGGGACGTAGGGGCTATGGTCTTTGGGTTTAACCCGGACGATGCGTGGTATTGGGGCGACTACGGATATCCAACTAGGTCCAAGCCTACCGTTCAAGAAATGGGACCATTTTACTCCGGAGACAGCGCCGGTGATAGTCAAATTCCATCGATCTATGAGGGCGCAAGACGTTCATCGGCAGGCGGGGTGTCTCAGACGATGGAGCAAGTGTTCTTCAACATGACAAATTCCACCGCTGGCCGGTCAGAACACATTCTCCATGAGCCGTCCAATAGAAAGATGGCACTCGCTCACTACACGGTCGGGATTATATGCGCCTTACAAAATGAGCTGATGGCAGTTCGTGTCCTTTTCGACGATGTCTTCGAGCCGGTGACGATGCCAACCGGGGACCACAACCATTACGTCCTGGGCCGTATAGCAGAGCACCACGTGGTCGGGGTCTGCCTACAGTACGGCTCAGATAGCACCTACTCCGCGCGGAATAGTGTCCATTACCTGAAGCGCGGCTTCCCCGGGATACGCTTTTGTCTACTGGTTGGCATGGGTGCAGGAACGCCCTTCGACGCGCACGATATCCGGCTAGGCGATGTTATCATCAGCAGCCCCCGCAGCCCGTACTCGGGAGTTATACCGTACGACATCGCCCAGACCCCCGCAAGCGGACCTTTCACACTCAACGGATCTCTCAGTCCGCCGCCCACCGACCTCACACAAGCAATCCGCGCCCTCGAATCCAACCCGGACGGTGCCACCGCCTCCCTAGATCGCTACATCCGCCAGATCGACCTCCTCAAAATCCAATATCAACGCCCAGACCCCGAAGCCGACCGCCACTTCCTCAGCTGTTACTCCCATGCGCTCCCCAGCGACACCGACTGCCACCGCTGCTGGTCGATGTTCGAGCTCCGCCGCCCGCCCCGGCCCACCCTCCAGCCCCGCATCCACTACGGCCTCATCGCCTCCAGCACCGCGATCCCGCGCGCAGGCTACCACCGCGACCTCCTCATCAAGGCGCACAACATCCTATGCTTCGAGACGGAGGCCGCCGGCATCGTCGATGTCTTTCCATGTGTCCTGATCCGCGGAATCTGCGACTACGGCGACTCGCACCGGAATACCCGGTGGCAACACTACGCGGCTGCGACGGCGGCGGCGTATGCGAAAGTGCTGCTGACTAGTATGAGGGGTGTCGATATAAATGGGTATGAGCCTGCGCATGTGTATGAGAATGAGATTGGTGGAAGGGACCCGGTGGAGCGGAAGAGGCGGCGGGAGTCGCCTGATTCTGGGGCGGGGGTGGGCTCGTCGAAACGTCCTGGTATGTTCTATGGGGTTTGAGGTTGTCTCATGTTATGACATGTAGATTGCGTCTTTGTCATCCTGTTGTGATTTAGGGTCGATATAAGTCTGAGTATGGTACTTGCGAGTCTGTTCTGGAGATTGGATTAAAAAGCATACTACCATGCCCCACCTGATGTCGGTAACCCATCTTTCTGGTTGAGTGTTATCTTTATTTGATCTAATTCATTTCGGGCGAAGTGCGCAATATACCTTATGAGGGTATCTGGGTGAAAGGAAGGGGGTGTCTCTGGCGATCATGAGTCTCTTTGCGACATGTGTAGCGATCCGACGAAGCTCAAGCACGGGAAGTATGGACCGATTCCTTGGTAGAGGGAACTAAGTAACTAACTTACCCAGGTGATCTGCATGGGCAACTCGCCTGGGGAACCGCTGAGTCACGTGATCATTTGTCCAGGAACGCAGACAAATAAGTTTACTCATATATGTATGTGGTGGGGCATGCTTGCGTCTGCTTCGCTATACTTTGCATGACACTATATAATATGTAAGCATGGGCCCTATCTTCTGAAATAGCCTATGTGTGAATGGGGACGTCACATGGTGGGTATACTACATGGCAACAGGAGAGACGAGATCCGGTCTTCACCCTTCACCTGGCGAGCAAGAGAGACAATAACCGACGAGAGTATGTGAACATGGAACCGTGTATTGGAGGGAAATGAAATATAAGAGTCATCAACCAGATTGAAAGCTAAAGCTTGTATCCAGTCGCAAGAACCGCAAAATCTATTAGCCTGCCACTTGTTCGCGGCAAACTGGATAGAAGGTAAATTAAATCTTCACCACCCCCTCACCTTCCCGCTCCTCACGTCCTTCCGGCCCTCCAGCCATCCCCTGCAACGCCCGCACCCTAGCCCGCATCCCGACCACAAACACGGCCAACCCTACGACCCACCACGAGAACAGAATCGGCAACGACTGATGCAGCGCGGGCCGGTTGCACCCGTCCGTCCAGATGTATAGCAGAACCTGGTACAGCTCGTAGGCAGGGAGGACGTTGCCCCACCGATAGAAGCCGGGCGATAGATCGAAGGGGCCGATGGTGCTGGAGACATTCAGGATGATCCAGGTGAGCATGACGAAGGACATGAATTTGGGGGGCACGACGACGGTGGTCGCGTCCAGCCACAGGTAGTTCACGTGCATGACGAGCCACAGGGCCATCCAGGTGCGGCCGAAGGCGTTGCCGTCGCTCGTGCTCCAGTCCTCGCGGAAGGCCCAGATGTAGCCGGCCATGGCGAGGGCGCCGAGAAACGTGTAGCACAGCGAGAGGCACATCCGGAACAGGGTGTGCCGGATCACGGACAAGGTCGAGGTGAAAACGGTGAACTCGGCGGAGATGCCGTTCACCGCCATGATGAAGAAGAACTGCATCAGGATGGGCATCACCATGCTCACGGTGTTGTAGAAGAAGCGCGGCCCCTGGCTGGTGGGCTTGATGTCGATCGCCGAAGCTGCGATCGGGGCGAGCAGGGTCTGCGCGATGGATGGGTCGGAGACGTTGACGTGGGCCATCGCTGTCGTGCCGTTGAGTTGTCCGTACGCGCCGCTGGTGGCTGTGACGAGGGCCTCGAGACTGGCGTAGATGGTTTGCGCGTAGGCAGCGTATCGTGCCCCGTTCCACACGTACGTCAGTGCGGCCGTGTTGTCGTACGCCTCCGCTGCTTCGTGAGAGGCGAGGGCGCTGGAAAGTCGCGTGGAGGCATTCGAGTTGGTGTAGATTGCGCCCCAGTAGTGACCGTGGCAGACAGCTCGCCGAACATCGTCTGTAGAGGGAAACTCGCTCGGGGAGTGTTGACGCACGCTGGGGAATCCGGGGTCTTGGAGCTGCGAGTAGGCGGCAAGAACGGACTCGCCAACCAGACCTTGATCGTAGTCGACGTAAAGGACCTTCATATGTTGAATTCGGGATGTATCATGAAAGGCAGTCCCGTATAGGTAGGACATCATGGCCAGAAACAGCAGCTGAAGCAGGACAAAGGAACCCCCTATCGCCCCGATAAAGGGCTTAGGCGGTTGCATTTTTACCGGTGGTCCTAGCAGCCCAGGCTTACCGAAGGAAGTGTGAGATATTTGCGATAGAAGTGAACGGCTGTTGAAATGGCCCGGAGGGTGAAATGCAGGGAAGTCAGGAATATCGCGGCGATTTTCAGCCGGCGGCTGCTTATAAGGTCGCTCCTATCTACTTTTTCACACGATCAACCTTGGTTCTATGGGTCGTTAAATTAAACTTTAATCAAATAAGCCGAGTCGGACTTACCCCTATAAGAGAATGCATGCTTCATCTGAACTCAAAGACCCGCTGACTCAACAAAAGACCTGCTCACTTGTGTGGAGCCGAGCACACGTGTGGAGAAGGAGGCGCTAGGCTAGACGTGGAGAGGTATTCTTCTTGGTTTTTCGACCTCGTCAAGCACTGTCCGAGAACCCGACGTGTCAATCGTCCAGATTGTGTTCCCGAAATTGCGTGCAGACTTGCAGATCAATCCCAGATCGATCAATTTGCACATCTTGTTATATCATGCAATCCAAATCTAGCGGGGCAAGGATTCTCGGCGACGATTGCTGGATTATATACGGGGCGGATTATTTGTGGGATCGACCCGTTTCAAGTTGTAGGTAGAATCGAGTTGACAGCGAACTTTCCAAGAGATGACTTGCTCACTTGCTTCGCAGCCGTGTCAGAACCTGACTATACATTCCGCTTACACCCCAACACTTTAGCGACCTCATCACCGATATAGATTCGTCCAGAAGTCTCGCTCGACCCTCGTCTGTCATAATACTGCCGACTCCTGCTATCTTGACGCGACCCCACCCACGCTCTAGCCACTCGTTCAACAATGCGCTTCTGTTGTCTAAGTCCGCAATGACAATTGACTGCTCATTCGCTGCACCATACGTGGTTGTAACATGCAGGGCCGAGTACGTCCACAACAGAAGGGCGGACTTAAGAAAGAGAACAGGGGTGGAGAAATGTGTGCACCAATGTGACCGCACAGTTTCAAACAAGCGCGCGGCATAATATATCGAAAGTCGTCCTTCCTGAGGCGTGGCTCTCCACATCGCTCTGAGCTCGTTAAGCTCGTCGGGTCGGTATCGCTGACATTTGACTCGCAAGGCCGTTGGTATCAGTGAGATGTGTGGAGCTTTGCTGATCATAAGGGCAGAGAGAATCATAATCCGATGGACCACAGATACCTTGAGCTCCGTAAGCGGCAGATTTTGTTCGTCAGCATCTAGCAATGAAAGAAGACGTCCCAACGCCTCCCCTGCCACCTTGCCCTCTCGATCAACTGCATGTGATTGCCGTGAATAGTTACTACTAGCCTGCACAATGTTGCAAAGTAACCGGAGGATAGATTGCTTTCCGATCGTTCCTGTACTGTTCCAGGAAAGAAACCAGTCATGGTCTGAAATCGTCTCATTCAGCCGCGACGGGGCTTTGGCTAATCAAAAATTAGTTCAATCAAGAGACATAAAAGGAACTGTCACTAACCCGGAGGTGGGAAGCCAGCCCAACATGAAGCACTCCGTGCCGCCCATCGATCCTCAGGCTGTGGGAGCGTGTTTTGCAGTTCCCGTTCGCTCATGAGGGTCGTAAGATCAAAATCGGACTGGAACGCGGAGTCGAGCAACTGCCTCAGAGTTAGCAAGCAGCATTGTTCACCCTGCCGAAGTTCTTACCCAGACGGCAAAGCCCGCTCTTCGCCGTTCCTCATCAAGAGTCCATATCTGCCACCTTTGGGGCAGAGACATTTCCACCCGCGCCATCTTCTGGAAGGACGTAGCGTAGGCAAACAATTGCTTGCGGCGGGCCAGAGTGACTGGGATGGCCTGATACAGCTCCGCCAACTCCAAGTCCCTTCGCTCACCTGAATACGCGAGCGCCAGTTGATTCAGCAGAATGACCTGCGTCATCCAAAGCTCACGACTGAATTTGTTTTGCTGCTCACACTTATCCCGCACGATCATAATCTCAGCTATCGTTCTCCTACTGCGGGTCAAGGTGTCAGACATACCAGGAAATTAGTCTGTCGGCGCACCATCTCGTGCATCGCCCTGGAACAGCTACGGGCCTTGGGAAGATCTGAGAATTGAGCCCCAATAGCGCTGACTGCGAATATTAACAGCCAGTGAGTCTTTTGGAGATTGAAGGTGGGTTTATGGAGGATAGGCAGAGTCGGGTGGAAGTGTTCGAAGTAGAGCTGGACCCAAGCATTGAGAACGACGGTAGGTGGGAAGCGGAGCTCCAGGAAAGGACGATGAAATGCAGTGGTGTGCATGGTTTTGGCCACTTGAGCCACGTTCTCCACCACCGTGGGCGAGATCTCAGGAACATGAGCTAGATTCTCGCGGTCTATCTGTTCCAGAGTGATGTCGTCCATAGCCGGAAAGCCAAATTGCGGATCCGTGCCATCGATCGCGGGGTGATATTGTCGTAGCTCTAGAGTCTCCGCTTCGGGACCAGGGGAACAGCCCCGGTGGTACATTTCTACCAAGGTGGTCGGGCTCAGGGGCGTAGCGACTTGATATATCTCTGTGACAGGGGGTGGGGAAGCATGACCAGCATGTTCCGCTCCGTTAGCCGCCGTTCGTGCTACCTCGTCGTTATCCAAAAAGTTGGGCGTTGTATAGGCCTGCGGATCAAAACTCAAGTCCAGGTCCAAATCCAGACCCAAGCCCCGATCCAAGTCGAAAAGGTTGTCAAAATCCTCGGTCGCGAAATCAAAAACTCTAGAGCCATAGCTAGGATTGAACGGTTCGAGTAATTGTGTCCAGCCGCCGATGGCTGCCACACTGGGAGCGCCGGACGTAGCGGCTTCAAGTGAGTCCAAGCTATGAGAGGCTCTTTGAGTCGACGGCGATGGGGGGAGCAATTCTGCGACAACCGACTGCGTGACGTCTTCGCTGCTTGCAGTCGATAACAGCGTCGCGCTTTGTGCTTCAGCAGCAGCAGCAGCCCGGGGACATTTAGTCAATTGGTCATCGACCGGACCACCGGATCCTGTCAGTCTTCGCTTCTGAGGAGCCTCGTAGTGACATTGAATTTCATGGCTCTGGCAACGATGGCAGGGAAGTCGCCCATCACAGCGGAGCTTGGATTGATTGCACGGTTTGCACGCGCGGGCAACCCGGCGCCGGCCTTCGTCCCTGTCGCAATCTGGTCGATTACCACGTTGATGGATAGTACCGAGATGGCGGGTCAGAGAGTCACTGCTAAACTGTTAAAACCCTTGTCTCGAATGTAAGAATGTAGCGTAGCGACTCGTATTCACCTACACTCGGCCAAAGGTCTGTCCGCATTCTGAGCAGGCAAAAGGACGCTCCTTAGTATGGGTGCGGATGTGGCGCTGATAGTGCTCCCGTCGCTGGAAAGTCGCGTTGCACGTGTCGCATCGCAGACGCAAGGTTTGCATATTGATGAGAAATCAGCTATGGTACACAGCAGTTCGCCAGCCTGAGACAAAAGTCATCATCGGTGGAGGAATGTGCGCATGGGGGAGGAGGTTGTATCGGGAGTTGAGTGGAGTTGGGGAAGTGCAGGAAAGCACTAATGGAAGATCGACACGGTTAAGGCTATTCTGCCAACTCCTTCCGACTTGTCACTTCTACACCACAGCGTCTGTCCTCCTCATCCATCGTCCATCACATCCATTCGTCCCCTCTTCAATGGCGTTCTTGACTAGTCTAAGTACTTACGCCTAATTTGCTGGCAAAGATACAGTCCACGCCCGACATCATTGTCATCCCTGTCGGTCTTGGCCCTTTCACTCACATTTGTTACCGCCGGCCTGTCGGGTACCACAATTGTGGAGAGCCGAAGCAACCCCGCACACTGCCGGGGAACCCAGTACAACTCAACAACTCCACTCTGACGCGTGCTGCAAACTGGGAGTGAATGTTTGATCATTGCTTAATCTGCTAATGGTACCTGAAACCACCAAGCTAAGGTTTTGGTGCGAGTAATCTGCCACTAATGACTAATGACAAATGTACAGTACAGTGCAAAGTGCTAGCTAGGAGACGCTCAGATCACGCCGCCGCACTCTCGACCAGCAGCCGTTCCGCCTCGCGAGCCGGGTAGGAGCTCCAGGCAAACGCGAACATATTCTGCGGGACCTCAGCATCGGGCACGAACTGGCGCAGTTCGTCCAACATCTCGCCTCGCTTCTCGTCGTGCGTCTTCGACATGAACAGCACGGTGATCGCCCGGTTGTAGCGGACACGGTTGTAGAGCTCGAGTCGCTGCGGCACCTGCTCGGGCGTAGTGCAGGAGGTGAAGACCGCGCCTAACGCGGCGCCATCCTCGAAGGACTGCGCACCACCTTGGCCTTGGTCTGTGGGTTATAGATTGTGTTAGCCAGAATCTCACTCGGTCATTGACAGACAATTATAGCTGTAAGGACTTACGCGGAAGTGTGGGATGCGCTGCATCGCCAACGAGGGCCAGTTTGCCCTTGACGAAGGTTGTGGGCGGCACCCGCGAGGCCAAGCTCCACAGCTTGAGATCTTCGGCCTTGCGACACATAGCTTGCAGCTCCGGACCGAACGACCTGTATGTCTCGAGCAACGTCTCCATGCTACCATCCTCCAGCCAAGAGGAGTCCTTCACAGTAGAGCCGGGCTCCGCGGGATAGATTCCCGCTACGTTGAGCAAGTCCCCGCCGCGGCAAGGATAGAGAACCAGCCTTCTATCCTCGGAGGCAATGGCATGGACGCCGTCCAGCCCGAGCTTGTGAATCAGCGCCGCCGTCTCGGGGTCCGCCAGCATCTTCGAGACCGGCACCAGAAACCGGAAGCAGTTCTGGCCGGTGCTAACCTTGCGCGGTTCTTCGCCGGTGACCCCCTTGACGGATCGAGACTGCAGCAGTGAGTGCTTGGATACAGCCGCGATGGTGACTGAAACTTACATGAATGCCGTCGGCGCCAATAATCAAATCTCCAGAGACGGTCTGGCCACACTCCAAGCTGACGACACCAGCATCGGCATCCTTTTACGGGATCAGCGAAACTCAGCAGCAAGCTATCAACCAGACCTACAACCGAAACCACACGCGAACACAGACGAATATTCGGTTTCCGCCCATCGACCTCCCTTGCCGCCGTCGCACGGAGAGTGTTATGGAGGTCAACGCGATGAGTTAAGACCCAGTCATCGCAGATCCCAAGAGTCTTCTGCTGCTCCTCAGTCACCTACACAACGACGAATCCATTAGTTCAGCCAGAGCCACGGCATCGTAGGGTGACCAGTTGACAACGCACAACCGGGGTATAGATTAGATTGGCATCCGAATCCCAGACCTGCAACCTCTTGCACTGGACGGCCTGCAGGCTGTCAAAATCACAGCCCCAGTCACGCAGGATCCGGGTGGAGTTGGGCGCCACGTGAATGGCGGCGCCAACCTCGTTCAGGAAGCTCGATTGTTCGAGGACCTAGTGACATCGTAAAGTCAATCAAATCAGCATTCCAAGCTTTGGAAATATACGTGGAAGGATGCAATTAGGGCTGAAAATAGCGCACCTCGACCTCGTGACCCGCACGATTCAGCGCAATGGCGGCCCCAAGGCCCGCGAGCCCGGCCCCGACGACCACGACTTTCAAGGGCATGCTGCTCGTGTTTCCCCTCTGGCGATGAGTAGGAAATACAATCCTCGGCTGATATCAGTTGCAACGCGGTGCGGTATAGTACAAGACATCCAGCCCATCGGTCCTGCCTCTTTAAAGAATGGCGAACAGGGATGCCCCTCCCACTCGGCTGCTACCACCCGGCTATTCTCCGCACCAGCCGATCACGCGCGGCGGTGTTGCAAAGGCTGGACTGCTTGGGCCTGCCCTACCATAGTCCATCGATTCCACTATGGGAAGTTGTGATGCCGATCGGTATCATCGCGCTTCATCCGCGTCGGTGAGCTTGGAACCCCCAAGCGGAGCCATAATTGTTCAAACAAACATCCCGACACGTGGATTCCCCGTGATAGATTAGATGCATAGTCGGACCCCTGGTAGAGTCTGTACCAGTCCTACGGTGGGAGGGAATGTGTCAATCTCCCCTTTCAAGCCATACCCCTGCACCGCGTTGTTATTCGAGTGTCCATAAGGATCTCTAAGAACAAGAAACGTTTACCGTAATGATGTTGGCAGAACTCCGATGAGAGGTAGTACTCCCCAGATCTCGAGCAAGAAAGATATCTTCTAGGGGGGGGGGGGGGTTTGGGACTTCATGGCCAGGGACTGCATCTCAAATTCATAGATATATCCCTCCAGCTCAACCAAGGTAGCTCACCGCAAGGTTCGATCGAAGCTTATCGCGGGTTCGGATCCTGGATCCTGCGGGATGGGCACGTACCTGAGTCAGGGTATCGAGATGGCGTCATTCCGAAGCTTCTCATAGAGCGACAGTGGCAGCCTGGTGGGTCAGGCATCAGGACACTGCCCGGTGCATTAGCCGCGGCTAGACTCCATCACCTGACTTCCAGATCTCTGACCCACTCAAGGGTCTAGTCACGTGAGTACGGTCAGACCAACCCACTTAACCCTGATATATAGTAAAGGGGTTGTGAAGGTATTCCCCGCGAGCTACATGATCCTGATAGGTTGTGATGTGAGAAGTGCTTCGGGGCTATAGCACTGAATCTGAACCACTCAAGGATACAAAGTCAGGTGATGTAGCTCCCCTTTGGGTCAGAGCTCACGAACACCTCTTGCTAAACAAGAATATCAGAACCTAGTCAATTAATTGCAAATCTATGAATCTATAATTACACATTCGTAGGTAAACACTTAACCCTAGACGCGAAAAGAAACCCCAGCAATGCCAAACAGAAAGTGAGAAGGTAAGGGAGGAGTGAGGAACGTTTAGCGCATCCTGCCCCACGATCCGTTGCGCTTGGGCTTGAAAGAGGCCTTACGCTTAGGCTTCTCCACGCCGCTGGGCTCGGGGCTCAGCACGTCGCGGGCGGGGTTCTTCTTGGCGCCGTTTTGAGCCGGCTGCTTACCCTTCAGCGACAGCTTAGGGTCGACATTGGTGAGTCTCAGCCCGGGGATGTTGCCAGTCAGACCCATCTTGCCGGCGACGGACTTCTGGAGCTGGGGCGGCTCGGGACACTGGAAGCCCTTGATGGCGAGCTCGTTGGCCAGCTGGACGAGACCGGGCTTGTCGAGGCGCATTTGCTTGAGCAGGCGGCCGCCGGCCATGCAGCCGAGGTAGGAGGAGTAGGCGCGTTGCTTGGTGAGCTCGTCGACCTCAGCGGCCATGACCTGGTTGACGACATTCTTGGAGCGGTCCGGGTCGGCGGCGGCGGCGAGGATGTCTGCGGTGCTGGGGTGCGGCTGGATGGGGAACTTGCCGGCGTTGACCTTGAGGAAGAAGCTCTCGCGCTCGGTCAGCAGCATCACGGCGCGGCCGTCGTTGCCGGCACGTGCCGTGCGGCCCACGCGGTGCACATACTGGTCCGAGTTGGCGGGTAGGCCGACCTGCACCACCAGGTCGACGTTGGGGAAGTCCAGCCCGCGGCCGACCACGTCACTGGCAAACATGACCCCGGAGGTGGCCTCCCGGAACTGGTTGGTCGTCCGCGAGCGCGTCGGTTGCGACAGCCGCGAGTGCATCTCAAACACCTCGGCCTGGCCCTTCAGCAGCTTCTCGAACGCCATGCTCATCAGCGCGACCAAGTTCGAGGTGGCGCCGAACACGATCACCTTCTTCGAATTCTTGCCCTTCATCTCCTCCTTCAGGAGCGCATGCAAGGCCGTGTAGAGCTGCTCGACGCCGGGCACGACCACTGAATACTGCGGCACGCGCTCGTGGGTGGCGGACTCGTTCGGGTCGAGCGTCGAGATGTGGTGGTATCCGTCGCGCAGAACAACGTTGATCACGTCCTTGACCTTGGGCGGCACCGTAGCGCTGAAGCACATGCCCTGCCACCCGGCCTCCTTCTTGGCGGGAAGCTTCTTCAGGATTTGCCGGACATCCCGCAGGAAGCCGGCCTCAAGCATGGTGTCGGCCTCGTCGAGAATGACAGTCTGGATGTTCGTGAACTTGCGGGCGCACTCCTCATCATTCAGGTAGTCTTGCAGACGGCCCGGGGTGGCGACGAGAACCTTGGGGTCGCCGGCCATGAAAGTGTTGAAGGTGCTGGCCCTGGCTGTGCCGCCGACGGCAATGTGGCATTGAATTTCACGCTGGCGAGGCAACTGGGAGGTGAGTCCATTGCACGTCTTAGCGATCTGCAGCGCCAATTCCCGCGTGGGGGTGACTATCAGAACGGCGACCTGGCCCCTGGGGATGGAGGTGTCACCGTGCACCAGCTGGTGCAGGGCCGGCAGCAGGAAGGCGACCGTCTTGCCGGTACCGGTTTTAGCTTGGACCAGGCAGTCACCGCGCCAGCCGTCGGGCTGCAGCTGGGTCATTACGCGGTGCTGCACGGGAGTCATACTGTCGAAGCCCAACTTTTCGATAGCCTTGAAGAGCAAGGGGTCTAGTCTGTCAGACACCGAGGCGTAGGTCACCCCACTATCATCAGGAGTACCAGCGAGGGATTCCATGACGCGGGAAGTGGTAAAATTCCGGACTCGCAGAGAGAATGGTTTGACAGAGACGGTGGTTTTGGCAGCGACACGAGGAGAATTCCACAATCGCGCAGTGGGAACAACAGAGGGAGAGATCTTGATTGATGTAACTTGGGATAGAAGACGACGACTTGTCATGCTGGAAGGGGGAGGGAGGAGGGGGGAGGGAGAAGGGGGAGGGGGGGGGGTATTTAGGCCAGTGTTTGTTTACCACGAATTGGTGGTGGCTGCAGTGGGATAAATGAGTGAATGAATTCAGTTATTATTATTCCATGCTTTGCTGGAGATGCATTGGGTCTCGCCCGCTGAGTTTTCCCCCAATGTGGAGTTGCGACCCACTGGCTGACTCAGCTCTCCGGGAATCTAGCCTAGCTAGGAATAGTTTACCCGCTCGCCCTCTGGGTATCCTTTGATCCTTTGTTGACGGCTTTTTTCTCGAACAGCGGGAGAACGTGAGAAAAGTTATTCTTAGTATAGCGTACCATTAGGCTACTTGGCTAGGAAAATAGTATCGAAGAATGGAGAAAGTGACAAAGAAAAACAGCTTACGTTCATACAGAGAGCTGTAATTTTATCCGACCGACACTACCTACACTCAAGTCTATAGGTACAGCGCTTCTCGTCCATTTTGTCTATCCGGCTACTACAACATATATTTCTCGCTGAGCTTGGCACAATGAAAGTACACCTCTGTGCCTGTGCAAAAACTGCATCAACACTACAGTCAAGCCTACGGTGTATAATCCCCAATTGGAAGAAGAACGCGTGACATTGACATATCACAGTCTAACCCCCACAGTACACAAAGGCTCAACCCTCGCCCGAGTTGTCCATACAAGTCCATCTTTGGGACCAGGTGTTCAGAACAAAGGAAAGACCAAGGAGACCGGTTCCAATCGATCATTTTGGTTATGGGGGCTTAGGAGAGCTGGGAGATTGAATCAATAGAGTACCTTAGCACCTTGAGATCGGTAGCTGTGGGTAGAACACCCTAATTAGATGGACTACCAGCAGGAATTAAAAATGCATAGTCCATGAAAAGGTTATTATTATACCTCTAGAGTATACTCATAGCTGTAGATGAAAGAAAAGCCTCAATCCTGCCTTCTTTAGTAGTAGCTGTACTACCATACAATACAGAGACATCATACTCAATACATCGAGAGCCTCGCAAGGACTGGGGTAGACATGGATACTAGACAGTAAGTTATACACTATAATTCATACAGAAACAAGGACTCAAAAAAACCGCCGGACCAAAAGTCTCTCTCCTCCAAAAAGCGTCAATTCTTAAGGCGGCGAAGCCGCAGAAGTATTTAAAGCATTTTTAAAATGCTCGAGTTCATCTTTCAAAAGCTTGATAAACTCCGCTTGTTCCTTTATTATTTCTCCTTGTGTTTTATTGCGATTTTCGATTGCTTCTGTATATTCTTTGTGGACCTTGCGGCGGTTATCTGAAGTTGAGAGTTCGATCTCCTCATTTTGAACTAATTCTTATTATTAGCTATTTAAAATGTTGGATTTATTTGCAGCTCATACCGGGCAGGCCCAGAATCTTTCTTGTTGTATAAAGGGACTCAGGGTCCAGGTCCTTCATCGTCATTGTGGGCATCGAGCGTCTATATAGATTCTATCTGTTAGACTATACAGTTGAAGCTAAGAATAGTAATAATAATAGAAGAAGGGCTTTTTTATTAGAATATAAACATACTTTCGTTCGTGTTTAGAGCGCCACAGCCAGAAGAGATGCATAAAGCAGGCTCCCACCAAGAGCATTCCCACGCTACATCCAAGTCCCACACCCAGCACCTTCTCCGTAGAGTGGAGATTCTTATCGTTTACGCACGTAAGAACGCCGGTTCCCGTGCTGTTCATCCTGCTACTGTTGTTGCTGCTGTTGCTGCTAATGGTAATAATGGTGGTTATTGGAGTAGAATTTATGTGAAAACGATGTTTGAATAACATTTAATGCAGTTGTTTACAGAAGACAAAGACTACGGGGTACATTGGCTGGTTATATCGACGCGTCCAGCGACGAACTTGCTCGTAAGGGAAGTGGGCCAAAAGTCCGCTTGTGATTGAAGAAGCAGCAAGTGATGTGATAATTATAGGAAGGAGTCAAACTAGGCCGAACCCGTGTCTTTTTCCATCATGGACGAGCTGGCTACCATCTCTTTTAATCGTCGACTATATGCTCCCTACAGGTGCAAGAGGGACTCACGCATGTGTGTGGCGAATAAATTTTCCTTTAGCTCTTGTTGAAGGTCCGCCCGGCGAAGATGCTATGGAAACGTGATGCACTGCTAATTCCGACCGACACCGTCATCGTGAGCTCTTCAGATGACAGAGACTTCCACAGACCAGACCTTTAACATGAAAGTAAGTCCACACGAGACAAGTCCTCACAAAACAGCCTCATTCACGAGATCCAAACAACTCAAATCCCCACCAACTACAACGATGCCCCTTCTTCGCTCTCTCGCCACCAAGGCGCGAATCATGCGCACCCCCTCCGACCGCGAGACTAGGCTCGAGCAAGAAGGAAAATGGCGCGAAGCACAGAAACTGCGCTTCAAGCAGTATACCAGATGCGCGCCCAAGCTTGACCAAGGCAGGCAGATTTGCGAGCTGATCCGCGCCGATCAGCGAATCCTGTTCCAGGTCCAGGCGCGCGCTGCGCAGCTGCAGACCGAAAAGGACGCTGCCCTTGCACTGAAGCATCAAACAAAGCCTTCCTTGACTACTCGACCAGCCAAGATCGCGCGGCTCGAATCGAAACTGCTCGAAGCCAAGGTCGAGCGTCGGCTGTGGTGGAATTCGACCGACATCGCACCGAAACAGCTTCCCACGGAGTGTCTGGATGGGAGTCGTGAAGCGCTCTGGGTGGCGGAGCACCATCGATATGACAAGCTCGCGAAACTCCCCGACGGGCCGGCCAAGCGGGCCTACTTGTCCCTGCATCAGCGGTCAGGCTGGCATCTGTCGGAGTGGCAGCGTAGCGAATGTGCAGCGGTCGGAGGATGTTGTGCGCGGGATTGTGGCTGTTGTACCAGATCCAGGTGCGGTCCTTTACTCTTGACCTATAGACATGCAGGGCTGTCGAGAGCTCGACCGGGGATTTGTGGAAGTGAAATCGGCGTGCTATACTGACCAAATGTTCAGATGCCCTGATCTTCCAACACTCTACTACGGTCATTGTCTTTCCTACTGTCCATGTTGTGCCAAAGCCCGCGGCTTCATCATCACACCGGATAGTATCGACGATGATAAGATGCTACCGGAAATCGATGTGATCGATTGGTGTCATAAAAACCATGATTACATGTCTCGCTTATTGAATGCGCATATCTGGGGACTATAACTTTTGATTAAGATCCTTGCCTGAATTGCTTCTTCGCTCTACCATACATGGCAGTCAGAAAACGCTTACTCCGCGGGGTTCATCGTTTGTCCACGGCCCCGACATGATGTAATGCATACAACATGATTTATATAAAAATGAGGATCCAAAGCCTAGCCGGACCAAAAGCCCCTAAACAACAACCCCCACTCCTAAAAGCGATGATTGTTAAGGCGGCGAAGCCGCAAAAGTATTTGAAGCATTTTGATAATGCTTAAGTTTATTCTTCAAAAGCTTGATGAACTCCACTTGCTCCTTGATTATCTCTTCTTATATTATACTGCCGTTTTCCATCGCCTCCAGATAGAGTTTCTGAAGCTTGTGGCGCTCCCATACGCTTGAGAGTTCTATATCATTTTTTTTCGACTGATTCTCATTATTGAACTGCTCTTTGAGTATCTCACCCTGGGTCTTGTTGCGGTGTTTCTCTAGGGCGTCCAAATATTCTTTCTCCTTCTTTCTCCTTTGTCTTGAGCCGGGCTTTAGCTTCTTCATTCGAGGGTGGTAGAGTCTCGACTACACTGACTGTTAGCTATCGTCTCTTTTGCTTAGACGCCTTGTTAGAGCTATACCGGGAGACTGAGCATCTTGCGTGCTCGATATAACTCTTCAACATTGAGGTTCTTCAAGTCCATGATCCTTCAGTCCTCTTGTAGGAATCGAGTGTCTACAAGGTTCTTCTTGTTAGATTGCACATGTAAACTAGATACCGGTAATAATAACAGAACAAGGGCTTTTCTATTAGAAGGTAGACATACTTTTGTTTGTGGCGGAGTCGCCATACAGAAAAAAAGTGCATATTCAGAGCTCCTATGAAGAGCATCCCAGGTCCGCATCCGAGACCTACGCCTGAAACCTTCTCGGTCAAGTGAAGCTTCTTGTCGGTGACACAGGTCAGACCTATTCAGGTCACCGTGGCTCCAAAGCCGCAGGCGAAGCGTACGGCCATAAAGTTCGAGGATTTGTAAATTGTAATGTAGACGAAGCAAGTCCGCAGCGGACGAGATGGAACGAGTCGCCCAACTCGACAAGGGAATGAACGTCTTCTGAAAAGAGCTGGTTTTCAGCACCTGTGTAGAATCCAGAGAGGATCGGAAAGAGAATAAACCAAATCAACAACAATTTTCCTGAGCGAAATCGAGCCCCGGTATGGCGGAATCGATGATGCCCGGTAAGAGACTTAGGACCATCTGAGAAGGGCTTTGAGGTAGGTAGGGAGACCCGAGGGGGGAGGTTGAATTGTCGGACTGGGTGAATGGAAGGTAAGTGCCCGGAAGATCACGCAGGGAAGGAAGAAACAAGGTTTCGGGTGAATCAGGGCTTGAGTAATGGGTCAGTGAATAGGCTGTTTAGAAGAATTCCAAGTGTGCTATGGTGATGTGTCTCTAAGTGAAGGTTCGGATCACTCCCTAGCAAGTGGGAGAAGGTCGGTTGCTTCTCAGCGTGCTCGCGACTGTACCATGCCCTGTGACACCCATTTTAGGGCTTAGCGGGATGTGGCCTGCAATGAGGGGCTGTCTGAGTCGCCCTCAACCAGTGCGGGGGAATCCTTTAGGTGAAGCCTACCGGTCAGGTATTCTCTACCAACACTTAGCTTTATGCATTGGGTAGGTTAACCTTTCCCCAGCTGGCTGAAGGAACCAATCAAGCATATGCTGTTTGATCAAGAACAGATAGAACGGAATGGCAGCTTGCAGCAGTCACAGTTGCATTGTGGATCGGCCGAATCGACCCAAGGAGCCTAACATGATATAGTTTGAGTATTGTTACGCGGTCTTTGCACTTGCAACGACCCGATGTTCGCACATCTGCAAAATAGTATATTTCAAAGAATATACGAGGGCAATCATGGCAGTATTGCTTGCTGGCACAGTACTTCTAACATCCACATAAGATTATATTCGGGTCCGATCTTCTAATTTCAACCTTGTCCCTCGTAATGGAATAAGCTTATAGCTACCATGAAATATGGTGGATACCGCGTCTAGGCTTTCTTATTGTTGCTTCCCAAGTCTAGGTCCCCACAAAAAACCGCATAAGAAAGTACCCCTATTCGGACTCACGCCCCATATCCCGTTGCTGGAAAGCATTTCAATCACACATGCATTTCCTTTTCCTGGGTATTGATCTGATCATCTTAATCACCAGTGGATCGCATCATCTCAGGGCGGCACGCACCGCGCTCTAAATGCGCCCTTATCTCCTCCGCGACCGCATTGCCAAGCCCTACCCGGCGGTTTCCCATGCTGAACCCAGGTTTATCCGCGGCTGCAGAGTGGTAGCTATACGACCTTGTTATCAACCACGGAACGCGTTACCAGCGACAGAAATCATAACCTCCTCGTAATCAATGATTGAGGCAACAAATTACAGCCCGAGAATTTTTCTGCAGCGGTTGATTCACAGTAAGTACAATGCTTAGCCGTTCATTGTCGACAGTATGATCCAACCTAATCTGTTGGGGTCCCAAGTTACAAACGCAACTCTTTGTCGACAGTATACTTAGTACGAGACCAAACATAAACACTGGATCCTCTGATGATCTAGATGGTTGATCGCCCCCATTTTTGATGATTGAAGTAGACTCCGTCGATACGAAGGACAAGAAGCAATCGGACGGCTCCGAGAACTGTCCAGACCACGAATAGAGCGTTAGCATTGTGTGGATGTCTGTCTGCATGACAGTCCCCGTTCCCTATAAAAGGCCCATTCCATCAAGGACTCTGCTTTCCAAGTCTTCCATGCTCAAACCCATCACTGACACATCCCAAACACAACTCCCCATAACCAAGACCCTCATCATGCATCTCACCACTTGCCTCACCGCATTGGCTCTGGCCAGCATGGCACTCGCAGACCCAGCCGTCCAGATCACCGATCTGGGATGCTTCCTCAAGGACGGCAATGGCAATTTTCAGTTCGCCGACAAGGCTCATGCGATTATCACCAGCTCAGGTACGATACGCACCCTGACGTCCTCCCATTGCGTCTTGAGTAGTTCAAAATTGACGGGATCGGGCGAGAACAGGCAACAGGAATTTGATCTGCAAGGCCGAGGTGGCCGCTCCAGCGAGCGGGAAGGCCGTCATCTACAGCGGCAAGAACGGGGACGGGTACTGTAACGCAGCCGGGGGTATTACGGACGACTGGCAGGAGACGGTCAGTGCCAGTGGTCAGGCTACGCTTACCTGCCATTTCAAAGAATGATAGTACTGTACTGTAAATACTCGTACGCTTGCGCTGCCTCTTCCTTGGTGTGGGGATCACGGCAACTAAGTGTTACTTGAGCTTGTGAGATGCTGTTTCTGATTGCTTTTGGTTTCCTGTTGGCTTTAAACGAGTGGCTTGTATAGTGCACCGATCATTTCAGTTATGAAACCAGAATTGTAAGAATGAGTGTACCTTCATGTATATCGTTTGATTACAGCCATAAGCAGGACTGCTTGAGAAACCGAGTGCCTACGACCGCCGCAGTAAGTGATCTGCGTAGACGCATACCTAGATTGACGTTGTACACAGATGACGGCATGAATGTCATATAGCAAACGCCGATCTCCTTCATAGGGGTGCAAGCATGTCCCCTATATCCCGAAGATCGGCAGCCCGGGCTACCCAATCTCAAATAGTGGGGTATAAATTCTATGGTCTAACGTAAAAGGCGAATTTGCGGGGACTATATTCTGCACTTTTCCTAGTTTCTAGACCCTTTATGCTTTGTCTCCTCTTCGTCTGAAGAGGAACCTGCAGTTGCGAGGGCCCATGAGCACGCCCCAGAAGAGACAGAACCCTTAGTGTTCATAACTTGAACTGGAGGAGAGTAGGCACCCAAAGCGGAATAGCGCAGCCCTACCTTGACCAACTCGAACTTGTACTCGGGATCTCGCTGCCATTCCACGGTAAGAAGCAACTTGCAGAGGGCGACTTTGAGCACGGTGATCGTGAAATTACTTGCCAAACACCGTCGGGCGTGGGTCGTGAACGGGAGATACTTCCCCTTGACCTGCATCGACCGATACATGTTGTTGATCGCGACCGGGTCGCGTCCCCAGCGGTCGGGGTCGAATTCTCGAGCCGAGGGTCCCTACACACTTGGGTCAGTGTGCGTACCGTACGCGTGCCAGCCGACCCAGGTCCTTGTGGGGATTGGACTGCTGCTCTCGGTACCGAGGCAGACGGGTTCCGTCGTGTATCGATTGATCAGGTTGATAAGAGGCGCTTACAGCCGGAGAACCTCGTAGACGGTGGCTGTGAGGAGCGGGAGCGCATCGAGGTCGCTTTCACCGTACCCATGCCTTCCCTGTAAAAGCATCGTGACCACCTCCTCCCACAGCCGTTCCTTGAGGGTGGGATTCTTCCCCAGCTCCCACATGGCGGAGTTGAGCACGATGTCTATGTTCTCCACCGCGGCGATGAAGAGCTGGTTGAGGTTGCAGCGGAAGTGGTACTCGGAGATACCTCCCTTTTTCAATGCGTCTCGCATTCGATGGATAAGCTTATCGTCGTTGGATTCGGTGGGTATTTCTTGTTGTTGCTCCACGAGGACGGCATCCTTGCAATTGATCGCTGCGATATCCTGGAACCGGGCCTCCAGCGTGTCCACAATGCGCAGGCCATAGTCGCCAGACGGCATCAGCCATGGCCAACGCTCCAGACCCGGAACGACACTGTACACCAACGTCTGCAGCTTCGTCGAGACACCGATAACAAACCGATGCATTGCCTGCCTCAGCAGGGTTTGCGCCAGCTGCTGCGAGCTTTGTCGCACGGGGTTGAGATCGAATCTGCGCTGCAGCCCCGGCTTGATGATCTCCGTGAAAGAGTCGTGAAGGGCGCCGTGGGAGTCTATAATGTTGACCCCGAACATGCGAGCGAAGGTGCTGTGGGGGAGCTTCTTGATGTTCCCGCCTTTGGCGAAGATCCCGTCGTTGCGGAAGACTTGGGCAACCAGGTCCGGGCGCGTCACCTCCACGACCCAGCGGCCCCCATGCCAAAAGTTCACGGCGCCATGCTTTTCGACCACTGGGCGAATCCGTCGGTCGTATGAATCCGCTCGTGTCAGTCCGGTGGCGATGTCGTAAAGTGTCTGCCGTGGTGGGATGGCTGGGTAGTCGGGCGCCGGGAGGCTATGGAGCGTTGTAAAGGTATGTGAGATAACGGCGAGGCATACGACAAGGATGAATAGAATTATGATAAACATCTTGATGTCTGCATCAGTGGCGTCGGGAAAGCGAGATTAGTGGCTATAAGGTACATAGGGCCTTTCGTTGAAGAAGCTATCAGGATGCCTCCACTAGAAATAAGTATCTCTCTGGAAGGTACCCCTTCACCGCTCATTGAGCAAAGCAAAGGTAACCCAAGATGACGACGACACCTTTTGATGCCCGTTGTAGGAGTTGTGTCCTACGAGTCAGACCGGATGATTTACATTGCATGAGACTTCATATCTGTGACATACCATGACTCGGCATGGCGGCTCGCCGCCTGGCACGTGGTTGGGGTATGCTGCCGCCCAGGAACCATGCCGATGCTGCTGATGACATCAAGTGTCAGAATCGTGCCTTTCTGTTGTGTGACATTGGCTTTCGGAGGTATTTCTTGCGCGGATTGATTACGACCGTCTGATAGTGAGTGAAGGACAGGCGCTCAAAAGACATCACATAAGGCAGGCGTTGCTACCAAATCAAGAGTACGGCCTCGGTCATACAATGGAAAATCAAGCATCTTCTGTCGATAAAGAACAAGCTCACTATGTAAAATGAAATAGTTGTAAAGCTCTCTATCTTTCCCTTTCACTGGTCCCAACACAGATATTGAACCTAAAGCTACCTCTACCTCACAGCTTAGCAACTAAGCCTCTATGCTCGAACCTGATACGAGAATCTAATCATAAACGGATACTCAATTAAGCAGCATACTACCAATGGGATTATCCACATTGATGAATCGGTTCTGTCAGCCACTTATCATGTACGAGCTGACTACTTACAGAAAGGAGTCAATGGAACGAACTTGGAGGATCTTTCCCCGAGCGGTGTGCATTGTGTGCAGAGATCAAGAGCCTTGGTGCCTCAGGCACACAACCCTACCACGCTCGAAATATTCTTCTCGATCTAGGCTCTTTCAGTGAGCTGGGGGATTGGGTTATTATTGACTGAATGATAAAGTGACTAATGATATATATAAGTAAATGAAACTAGGTCACTTAAGGACCACCAAACCGGCACAATCGGATCCATGCTCCCACTCTGATGCAGGCGCGATCGGCTCGTATACAAGGGCGCCGATCTGCAGCTCAATTCCCATCCAGGGACCAAGATCAGCGCTCAGGTGATGTGAGGAGTATCCACCCCACGAGTCGCGGCCATGGATCACAAGCACGGAGACTTGTGAGCGATCCACGGTCACTTTTCGGTGCGTAAGTTTGGCAGCTGAGACATAGAGACGCCGGGGTGCTTCTGGGAAGCACCCGAACTTTTGCAGAGAATGGAAAGTTGCGTCGACCGGTCCCGAAGGAGGTGATTGGTGAGGGATACGTATACCGTAGATCTGCGTACGAGGAGTCATGGTCCGGTTGCTCGGGGCATGGATGATTAGGTGGGTGTGGCAGTGAGCGGATGAACCATATCTGTAAAATTAGGTGAGGGAGACGCGATCTGTTCGATGCTTGGTGAGGGGTAGCTTTTCTTTCCTCAAGATACACTGCTTCTCTTAGGGCTAAGCTAAAACGTGTGCTCCAAGCTGCACCATCGCTTGAAAATCGCCGGCAGAGGAGAGAGATGAACGACTGCGAGTACGAGCGTTTTGTCGGAAGGGTGGGACGTCTTTTCCGGTCGATGGGTGATCTTCGACTCGGGTGACTCGAGCGAGCTGAATGGATCTGCGTGAGAATCCGAGATTCTTACCAACCATAAAGATCATTTCTTTGGAGTCCCCTCCACCCCTCAGATCCTCTCAGCTCCTCAGCTCCTCAGCCGCACCCATACTTTAGGGCTCCAGCATCTCAGGCAGTTGATTCACCGGCGAGACGATTTTCTCCCATTGTCGCCAGGTGTGGTGGGTCGGTTACACCCACCGTACCGAAAAATGGCACTCTTCCGAGCCCCACCTAATGCCATATATACAGCACGAGTGCGACTATTTCCTGCAAGCCTCCCAGTGATAATACCTTCATTTCCTACCCCACCAATCCTCACACTTCACCAGTCCTCCTCCCTACAAATACACAACCATGGGTTCGCATTCCGATATTGACTTTCATTCCCCAAAGAAAATTGTACTGATGTTGGCTGAACCATCTAAGCCTCAGCCGATGTTCAGCCCCTTGTTATTGACGTGGGGTAAGCGCCCGCCCGGCTGTTACTCAGTAGTACCCATGAACCGGGCCTAACTTAGCTATAGCTCATTCCACACCAAGGCTGGATATAGCGGTGATGATGCTCCGCGGTCTGTATTCCGTGAGTTTTCCCCAACGTATGTAGGGCTCGGCATCAAAACTAAGTACCTAAAAAATAGCAACTGTCGTCAGTGAAAGGTAGGAACTTCCCCATCCAAATCCCCCGCCGCCTCAGACATACAAACGTGCGGAATAGATTCACTGATGAGTCAATCAGCTCCGTGGGTGAGGAAGCTGTCTCCCAGAACCCCACGCGCCCGGTCGAGGATGGCAGGGTTAGCGACTGGGATGGCCTGATCCGGGTGTACCGCCACGTCTTCTACAAGGAACTCTACGATACCCCGGAGACGCACCCGATCCTCCTGACCGAGTCAGTCTTCACCTCCACCGCCGACCGGACGAAGCTGGTGGAGACGATGTTCGACGAATTCAGCGTCCCCGCGCTCGAGATCATCCCCGACGCGGTGCTGGCGGTGTACAGCGCCTAACGCGTCAGCGGGGTGGTGGTCGACGTTGGCGGCAACGCGGACGCCGGCACCCCGCGCATTGTCCCCGTCGTGGAGGGCAAGTGCCTGGCGACGCATGCCGTGGCCGATGTGGCGTTTGAGGACGCGGTGGCCACCCTCGCGTGGGTCATCCAATCCGCCGATGGCGCAAATCAGCATGCTCTCGCGAGTCATGTCATTCTGGTAACTGCTCCCCCCCCCCCCCAGGTCCGGGATCCTTCCTGTTACTACGGGATTGTTACTAACCACACCCCTATTGCCATCTAGTCCGGGGGCGCACCGACCCCCGACTTGGCGGATCACCTCCGCCGAGGCCTTCAGAACGCAGGAGACAAGTCGGCGGACGTGATCGACCAGCCCAGGGATCGGGTATCCGTCGTCTGGAAAGGCGGGGCGGCCGTGGCTGCGACGGCCGAGTTCGCGAGCGAGTGGGTCTCGCACGAGCGCTATCAGGAGCATGGTGCTGCGGTCGTCGACCATGGCAAGTACTATGCATAGATCAGGTACACTTTCGATTACTATATCGTGTCTGAACAATGGTCGCTACGGGCTGGTGCAGAAGTGCTTCTGTAATTTAAAACCTACGAAGTACTGAGAAAGAAGGCCTTAATATCTCACAGTATCGATTGTTGGAATCCCCCGTGGAGTAGTCCTAGGCATAGCGCTGTGCGGTAGACAGTAGGAAATGATATTCACTTCCGAGCAAGAGAGAGGTACCGTGTTTCAGCTTCAGGTCGGCAGGCCCTTGATCTGCGCCCTGTCAACTACCCAGGGCGGAGACCTGTTCGTAGCTACCATGTATGTGGTACGAAAAGGAGAAAAGAAGAAAGAAGGATAGAAGAGTTAAAACCCCGCGAGGAACGAGGGTTGGAAGTCAGTGGAAACTCGGAGCCGTGGTTGCCTCCTCCCTCCGCCGCCACAAGGCTCTCCTAGAGTCATTGATTAAGCACAAGCACTTCGCCACTCCCTTTGGGTTGCTACTATAGATCAAGATATTTCGGCATACTTTAGGCCAAGGTACCGGTTGTTCTCGCTCTGTCGAAATCCATTTGATGAGAAAACAATGTCAGGAGGAACGTTTCCTACTTGCCAGACCATGATAGTCCCCCTCGCAGTGCGAGCTGCTGTACGGGTTCAATGGTGAGACAGTGTCCCTGTTCAATGGTTGCGGAATGCATACCTCGGAAATGTGCTTGAAATGGACATGGCGGCCCTCTTCGATACAAATGTCTGCTAACACCCAAGGATATATGCACCGCGTGTACTGCACAGAAACGAAATAGTCTCTAAACCTCTCTGCCGGGCAGACTGGCTTGTCGAACAGGGATGCCTCGATGGAAAGCTCGTATAGGAACATTATTCAATGGAATATCCTTAGTGAATCTGCACAAATATAGCGTAGCGTTCAAGATACCTTTTCACCTCTAGACCGCATGCATTCTCCTTTGTTAGAAGCATTCACTACACGTAGCAACACCTTCACCTCCATGGGCCGTTGAAAGAAAAAAAAAGAAAAAAAAGAGAAAGGAAGTTATCAATTCCGATTTATCTTACCGCGACTATTGTCGCGCTCAACATCCTGTCAAACCTTCCGCACACGATTTCTGCATGAGCCTTTCCCCTAGACTACACTCAACAGACAATCGAACCTACCCTCAGCGTACTCCTGCAAAGCAACCATCGAGATCCTATTAACCATGTTGAGGCTGTTATTGCCTAGAGGGTATCGCGAGCGCCTTTGGTCACCCATGGCCAACCTACTCAGCGAGGAAGGGTACCGGACCCATCGACCCGGCACGTCGAAATTCGCCCTGCTGCCCGAACAAGTCCAGAAATGGCCCGACTTTGCCAACGAGGTGAAAGCCCTTCTCGCGCCCTACTGCGGCAAATTCGAGCCCTTCGTCCCTGTGGTGTCCCGAGAGGTCTTTGCCGTGGCGAAGGAGCTGGGGTTGCAGGGCCGCCTCGTCCAAAATGCCCCTGCACCCGGTCGGAGAAGTAACCGAGCTTCTCAAGCTCGGGGTCCGCTTTGGGGACGCCCAGTACAGTGTCAACCGGCTCCTCCTGGAAGTCAAGAAGCAGGTGAAACGAGAAGTCAAAGCAGATCTGAAGCGGAAGATAGGAGAGCAGCTGGCCGGGGGCAAGCTCGTTCCCGACGTGGTAATGGCAGACACCAAGACCCATGCCATCCGGGGCGTGGGTGAGGCCAAGACATTGTGGAAATTCGAGCCCGGGAAGAAGCAAACCTGGGAGCAGTTTATAGCCGAGAAACTCGGTGAGTATGGCGCATAGGGGTGCGGTTTTTCTTTTTTCCCCAATGAACTTCCTGCATGCTAAACGTTGACTGTTGCCGTTCCAACAATAAAAAGGCCAACCCGCCAGGTACATGGACGACCACTGTGTGCGGTATGGATTCCTCACCATCTACGAGAGGACATGGTTTGTGAAGCGGGTCAATGACAACGAGTTCGCCATCTCGCCCCCGATCCACTCGAAAACTCGCTCCTCAGCCACAGAAGTCTCCCTGAGGGAGTGCTTTTTGGCATTCGCTCTTAGGGCGGCCGATGCCGCTGGAAGCAAGTACAGTCGGAGATCCGGTCTTACTCTGGTAACTTTTAGCCCTTGGTAACTACCCAATCCTAAGGCAGTCTTGATTCTAATGATGTGAACAGACGCGCCGCGGCCGCCGGCAGCGGGCCTTACCCGAGACGGGCCGCAAGACCAACCAGCGGGGATTCTGAGACGTTCCAGAGATGACCTGCCTCACCTTTCTTTCTCAAGTGAAATTATGGTAAGGACTGCAGAATATGGTCTAGCACAGACAGGGCACGTTCCGCACCAAGCCTTCCATATATTAGAGCTTAATATATACGAGCACTTTCTTCACATCGTGTGGCCGTGTATAGCTCGACAATAGATCCAACAACGTAGACTGTAGCCTGCTCGATGTTGTTGGGAACTGTATGATAGACCCGCTTCATGGCCGCCCTGGTTAGGTAGTTCCACAGATAGCTTGAATGCATTCGTCTTCACGCCTCCTCAATAACTGTCCGTAAGGTACGGTATCCTATGAAAAGAGGAGGAGAGGGAAATGTTCTTACAGTGGCTCGAGCCGCAGGTGACTCAGGCCCCGGGAACGGAATTCTTACATAAGCACCAGACCATTTCTAGAGGTTTTCCACGGTTCGGTGATGGGATACGACGGTGTGTAGTGAATAAGTAGGTTCCAAGTTCCAGTTCCGATGTTGGTCATCCTGATGGAATCATGGATGGTGACTGTGACTCATGCGGTCATTGGCCCAACATCGGCCATTAGGAAATAGTGCCTATCCTGCAGTGGTGGAAACAACCTTCTCTTTGCAATTCACCCGCACTCGAGCAGATACAGACATCCAGAGACTACGTCGGCACAGCTACTGCCTCCTTCTGTGATTTGCCTTGCTTTTCTGCTTCGTATATGAAAGCCCCCCATCAATCTAACTCTTAACTCACCCTATCTATCCTTCATCCGAGACTCGACACCTCTTTATCTTTGCTCCCAAGCCAAGCAAACCATTAGCTCTGCCTTTCCATTCCCATATCAACCTTACGAAGAATCCACCGGTCGAATCTTTCACTCTTTCCAACATGTGGAGCTTCAACCTGGAGGGACGCGTTATCACGCTGGGCGGGCGGAAGCTCCGCATTCAGGAACAGTTGACCGAGGTCCTAGACCTCGAACTGGGCGAGCGCAGCCTCCTCCTCAAGGCCCGAAACCTCGAAAGCCAGGCCCTTTCTTTGATCCGGATGCGCTACCAGCTGGACCCGAGGGGGTTCGAGATGGACACCGAGGAGGCGAAGCGGGAGGTCCTGGAGATTGCGGAGAACGAGTTTCTCCACGAGTGCGACGCTATCAAGCTGCTGGGCGACGTGGGGCTGGGACCGAGGTATGCCGACCACTTCATGTGCACGCAGCCGACCTGGATGCCCTTCCCCGGTGGATATGGCCACTTCTTGGTGATGGCGGTGCCCCCAGGCGAGAACCTCGACGAGATCAGCGACGAGCTCACTGATCGTCAGCTGGACGGCATCCGGACGCAACTGGCGCGCATTCTCGAGTAAGTTTGGACTGGCTCCCCCTTCTTTTCTTTTCTCTTTTTTTTTTCCCTTTCCATCACGAGAAAAGAACTCTGTATCTTAGCTTCAGAAAAGATATAGATCTGACAGATCCCCCCCCCCTTTGCGCATACAGGTTACTGCGGAAGAAGGGCCACAAGCTGGTCGATCAACACCCGAGCTATCTGAACTACGACGTCGGCACCAACAAGCTCTACCTGGTCGATCTCACCCACCTTCGCGGAACCGACCCGGCCGGCAAAACCTCGTTCCCGATCGACGAGGAGAGCCCGTACGTGGAAGCGTTCAATATCTGGCGAGCACCATACCGGAAGCCTCAAGCGCGCCCGAAGGAAGCGAGCAAGGCGCCGCCACGATCGGGAGACAAGTCCGCCGGAAAGCCACCCTCGTCCGATCAGCCCACCAAGAAGGAATATCGGCCCCCATGGAGACACTGAAATTTTCAGACGGAATCTACGAACACGACCTAGATGGGACGGGGCTGGGACCTAGGAGGGTCTTATCTTTGTTGCTAGTTGACCTTCCATACTGTCGCATCGCAAATCCAAATTCCAATTGAATGTAATCAGAGTTCTATTGTTGACCTAAGGAGCCGAAACTCAGCGCGCCTAGTCGGGCTGGCTCTGAAGGTGTTTTTGTAAGCTAAGAACCCACCGGGTGGGGGGGGGGGGGGGGGGGGGGGGGGGTGGGGGGGCGGCGGGGAAGGGCGAGGGGGGGGGAGGGGGGGGGGGGGGGGAGGTGTGAGTTAGATCGGAGGGGCGGCGGGT
>WOUI01000058.1:0-122847 GCA_012184565.1 Aspergillus floridensis
CCCCCCCTCCCCCCCCCCCCCCCCCCCCCCCCCCCCCCCCCCCCCCCCCCCCCCCCCCCCCCCCCCCCCCCAGAACCCAAAACCCACTCCCAAGAGAATCCATGTTAATGATAGGACTGAAAAAAAGACCCCCCACTCCATCCTCCCCAAACTCTTCGGCCCCCTGCGGGAACGCTACGCCAACCGACCCGGCGGCTACACGCGGGTGCTGCGCGTGGAGCCCAAGAAGGACGACCAGGCGGAGAGCGCGATCCTGGAGCTGGTCGACGGCCCCAAGGACATGCGGTTCGCCCTGACGGCGCGGACCATCGCGCGCCAGCGCGCCCAGGGCTTCGACACCCTCAACGAGATCACCGCGCTGAATGTCCGCAAGGTGACGCGGTTCCGGGACGGTGGGGTTGAGGCCCTCGAGGATGAGGTGCAGAAGTTGAAGCTCGGGGGGCATGGTGAGAAGACGGCCAGTAACAATGGCGAGGGCAAGGGCTTTGGTTGGAAGGGGCGGAAGGAGAAGGCCAAGAAGGCGCCTCTGGCTTAGAGAGAGAGAGAGAGAGAGACGGGGTTGGATTTGAGGGGGGTGGCTTGGGTTTGGGTTCGGCCACAAAAATGAATTCATAATTTGAGGGTCGGATAAGACAACTGTTTCTCTCCTGGATGATTTTGATTGTGATGGTGGGGTTTGTTAGCAGCGACGCTGGTCCGCCTTTTCTGGTTTATCTTCTTTTTTTCTTTTTCCCATTTTCATTTATGTATCTTATATCATTTCGTATGTTGTTTTTCTCTGCTGCTGCTTTCTTCTCAACCTAAATGGACCAGTGGCTGGCCGCGACTGTATTTCTAGCTGACTTGGCTTATCTGAAAATCATACTGTTCAAACAAAAGAGCTCACTCAATAGTACTCAGACTTGGGAATTACCACGACGATAAGAGAAAGGCTAAGAACGGCGACAAACCTGGTTTCAGCATCGATTCAATCATACATTGATTGTGTCTAAGCACTGCCGCCCATCCCCACACCAGCAAGATCTAATGAGATATAGCAAGTTTTAAAGCTACTGTGACATGCTCGCATGTCAGTAGCTAAGCCCCACCAAGCGCCATGGAAAGCCCAGTCCTGATCTGCGCTATCAACGAACCGCAGACGCAAACAAACCCCTACAGTCCGAGAATGGACTATTTGAGCAAGCCAGAATAGGCCCCGCACTCTCCATCCTTCTGATCAATCTGCCCCGAATTGGGGATCGACACACCAGACCCTATCACACGTGCTTGGCCAAGGGAAGAAAGTATGTGCACTTTTGAAAGTAGAAATCAGTCTATCGACCGAGCAATAGTACTAGTTAGGAAACGGGTCAATTCGCTCGTGGTAAAATAGTTCCTCCGGAAACAACAAGCGGGCCATTCTTGCTGTTTAGCGAATTGCTTGGAAAAGGTGGAGTTGAGGTAGGCCCATTTCGATGCTTCATGTCGAATTCGGATGGTACCTCGGACGGCGGTGGCTTGGGAGGGAGATGAGATGGCGTTCCCCATTTAGCAATTGAGTCTCGTCCACCGGAGTGTATACTGCGAGGGAGACTCTGCCCAGCGGACCCCAATGCATCCGGACTCTTGTTGTTGATATCCTGATAGCCATTCCACTGTGGAAGGACTCCAGGCTGCATGCCTGTGTACGGGCCCATACCGTGCTGACTGCCCTTAACAGGGTGCCGTGCTAATGTGGCTGCTCCACCTGGAACAAACGAGCGGGTTTGAGGATTGAAAGGAGACCGACCAAAGCTTCCAGGCATAGGGTGAGAGCCTGAGTGAGGCTGCATAGCAGGGCTCATTGGCTGGCCCGGATATTGAGCATAGGGAAACGAAGTAGGGGTAGGCGGTTGGGTCTGGTAATTTGTCCAAGCGGCCGTGACATGGGTAGGAGGGTGGTTGCGATGAGGCGGAAGGGGATAGCCGCCAGGATAAGGTGGTGTCGACCAGCCAGGCGTCTGTTGGTATTGTACAGGGTTGGGCATAGGATAGCTGCCAAGCGCAGGTGATGATTTCGTAGACGCCATTGCCGGTGATTGAGTGATGGATGCATACCCTGTGTAAGGAGACTGCTGAGAAACAGGCCCATTTTGCCACGGACCACTCGGCGTCATTTGGGGAGAGACAGGCATCGAGTAATGGGGCATCGTGTTCTGATTCATGGGACCTGGGTATATGGCGCCGGTCTGCGCACTAGGTGTATAGCCCATACTGGGTGGGGATACTCCAGGTCCAACCATGCAGGGCTGATTTGGGAAGGACGGATCATTCATAGCCATACCATACGGCACTGAACCGTTGCCAAACTGCATCCCAGGGTAGTAGGCATTGAACTGAGACCGAGCTTCGAAGCTGTCGTCATGCGGCGTTTTCTGTCGGTGCGTTTTCTTGCGTCCGCTGGTTGAACTTGAGCGCGACATGTTGGCGCTACTGTCGCCATTCGCGGTTTCGGTAGCTGCCTTTGACTCAGGAAAGTCTCGGAAGATGCGCTCGCGCGCTTCCTGATACTTGGCTTCTCGCTCCTCTCGGGTAAGAGCTAGTCTATCTTTCGCCGGGGTGGCACCTGTAGATGAACCACCACGATCTCCGTCGTTACCGCTGTCGCCAGCTTCCGATCCATCTTTCGAATGACCAGAGCTTGCTGCAATGCTGCCCTCAGTGGAAGGTCGCTCACTGCCTGCACGTCTCATGATCTTCATGGCAGGCATGGCAGGTGGCGGTGTGCTGTTGTTGGCAGCATATATGATGGACAGGGGCGTTGGCCTGACAAGACATTAGCGCGCTGTTCTGCCCAAAGACTATGCAAGGAAAATAAAAACATACAGTCGACAGAAGGGTGTTCTGTGAAGTCTGACTGACGTGACATTATTATCCACGAAGTGGGTCAGATGGTAGTAGTCGCCCAGTTTATGAGCCAAGAGTCTCCCAAAAGCGTTGGAAGGAGGAAGTTCCAATGAATGCTCCCTATTGACCAAAAGTTAGAGCCCAACGTACAGATACCACGACACAATCACGAACTTACTTGGAATTCTGTATGAAATACCGAACCTTCTCTTCTAGCTGTAAAATCAGAAGACGATCCTTAGGGGATTTCATGGCCTCAAGAAGCTTTTCATCTGGCTCAGACGGAAAACCATGTATGGGTCGTCCAGCTTGGAAGGCCTCCGAGTTGGGGGTGATAAAGCCGCTGGACATCGCGTCTGGAAGCAAAGCACCGTTACTATGCTGAGTGCCGTCGGGATACACTGGCCCTGTCGGCTGAAGTATAGCCCGCGGTCGTTGTATGTCTCTAAACCCGCGAACACCCGAATCGGATCCTGTTAACGAATTAGGTGCACCAGAAGCAGGTCCGGACAGAGATTCTTCCTCGTCAATGGCTTGCACGCTAGCACTATCATCAGGACGCAAAGAGTCCTTCTCGTCCATCGCAAATGTGGTGACTGACGCCATGCTCTTCGAGTCAAAACTCGTCGGTTTGGTCGAAGAACTTGACAGATGGGTGCGATCATCCTCGTCAAAGGATGTCTCCCGTTTCAATGATCCATTTTCTGGACCCTCACTAGAAAAATCGGGACTATGATGATATTTCTTTTCCGACAAATCAATGCCTTGTACAGCCTGGGAGAGACCGTCAACGTTTCGATCGCTAGTAGCGGCATCATCAGGAGCGTTGCTAGGGCCTAGCTGGCCAGAATGAATGTCATGGGAGCAGTATAGTTCGGAGGATGATGGAACCTCGATCGACTGCGAACCATGTAGCTCGTCAGATGGCATGGAAGCTACCGGTCCAAATGGTGGAGGCATCGCAGCAATCTGCGAGGGTTTGTCAGGCATGAACCGGGGCATGAACCTAGTTGTTGCACCAGAACCGACCTTTGCAAAGGAGAGACGGTGCTCGTCCCTCGTAGAACCTTTCGATGCCATTATCATGCGAATGCTTTCCGCCGGATCCGAGGATCTCTTTCTAACGTTTTCGTTCTTTGGTGATGAAAACGAGCGAGCGGGGAACCAACGGCTGAATAGGAAATCCCAACAAGAGAAAGCGCACGACTGAGCTCAACGCGTTCAGGAGTTGGCGATAGAAAAAACCGGAAGTCGAACTGATCAAGAGCCACTCAAAGAACCCACTTCACACAAGCCCAAAAAGAAAGACGGCACATCTCTGGGAAACGTAATTCGCCATAAGGAAAGCTGCTTGGGGTTAGAACCGCGCAAAGTACATAGAGCCGTTTCGTGGGCTAAGCGGAGAGCAAGGTGACTGACTGATCGATCAGGGGAAAAATGCCAGTGACGGAAGACGCGAGAATGGCCGGCAACGCAATCTAAGGAGAAAAGTGACTATTATTACACGATTGTCAGAACGATCGAACCATAGCCCTCTTTAATAAGCTGACTCGTGTCTTTTTGGGGAAGGTTAAAAAGAAAACGTTTATATGACTCGGGGAAGAGGGAGGAAGAGGGGAGGAGGAAGAGGGAGTGGGGAGAGAAGAGAATCTTCCTACAAGAGAAATAGAGAATAGGGGGAGCTTGAAGACAAGCAACCGCCCTGGAAGAGCAAGTTGAACGGAGCCGACAGACAAATAGTACAGTACTTTAGAAAAGTACTGCGAAAGGGTGTGGTGTGGCCCGGAGTGGGTGGTGGTGGTGGTGGTCCGTCGCAACTATGCGGGTGTGGAAAGTGAATGAGTGGGTATGGGATGGATTCTTTTGGGCTGAAGAAGGAGCGACAGGAAGCAAACCTGACCAAGAGAGGACTGGCTGGCGGCAGGCACGCAGGCGAGCAGGTTTAGCCGCGCGTTTAGCCCCGATGTTGTTCCGGCCCGCATGGTTGGCTTGATCAGCCGCGGAGGACAAAGCCCGTAAAGACTGGCAGTTGAGATTCCATACTGGTAATTGCCCAGTGGAACAGTAACCTTACATACTACGGATACCTAGTATCAAATCTGAATCGGGTCGGACCGTGAGCTACAGGCGAGGTAATAAAAGAGCTGAAATAAATCCCCTCCCTGTCGTTCCTTGTGGTCAGTCACGTACTTCTACTTCAGCTCCTATCAGCCAAGTCTCTCTAGTCTCGACCGGCTGACGATCTGAATGATGAATCGGTATCGAAATGCCCCCGGGCTAAGAGGCCCTAGCAAGGCAACAGCCAGCACCTTGTGCCAAAAATGCTTGCAACGAGATATGTACCCATTTCGCTCTTATGCCTCTGGGTCGCAAACTGACGTGGTTTAGCACGGCACTACAGCTATGAATGCAAAGCCACCGCGCAGGAGCGGCCTTACATGTCTCGCCCATCGCGCACGCAGCAGTTGCAGAACCCAAAGCTGCGACCGCAATTAACAAATGATGCTTACAAGGATGCCTTACGCACGTGAGTCTGCCTCGTTTTTAACTGTGCTTCACTGTTGTGTCGTCATCAAGAAATTAACAAGACAATAGGAAGGAGTCTAATGATGCGCCTTTGACCAGGCATGAGGAAGAAAGAGGCCGCAAGAGAGATTTAGACCACGTGGATCCGTTACACAGCCCAGCTCACCTGTCAAAGCGAGCACGCTCGGCTTCTTCGCATTCAGCAACCTCTGTATCGACAATTTCGACAAGTCGGTCGCACTCCCGGTCGCCTCCCCGCCGCAACGAGCGGACAAGATCAGTGTCCTCTCGTCCTTCTGGTCACAGAAAGAGGCGCTATAGTGATGCATCTTCCGCTCACTCCGTTGCTTCTTACACTTCGGGAGAAAGAGGTTCTCGGTCTAGATCGCGTGAGTGGTCAGATGACAGAAATACCCGACGGAGACGGCGCGCTTCGAGTCCAGACGAACGAGGACGTTCCAGAAACATGCCGCGAGATGGTGGACGAAGGGATCGATCTAGAAGCCACAGTGTGGATCGCAGTCGAATGGCCAAGAGCAGAAGATCGGTGAGTCCCTCGCTGGCGACTGGGAGCGACTACACAGCTTCAAGTCACCGCAAGGCGCAACCCCGTGCGGAGCCTGTGAGCAGTGGCGGCGGACGTGGCCCCGGTCAGAGTGTTCCTCCGCCCCGGCGGGAGAGAAGTCTCAGTCCCTACAGCAAACGCATTGCACTAACTCAGGCAATGAACCTGGGAGGTTAGGGTCCCTGTGGGTTCTGGATAGAGCAAAGTCATTGGGGAATTTGCGCGGGCGTATTGGCGTTCTAGCCTCGTGTTATTATTATTGGGACATTGTATGATAGGATTCCAAAGTCATTGAGAGCATAATGTACTGTATTGCTATGCAAAATTCCGTAACGCCTTGCGACTATTGCCCCTGACCCCAGCAGAAGAGCGCCTGATAGATAACGAGATGAAACCGAGTCGTACCACCACTTATTGTACACCATTCCTAGGGTATCAAGATTATGCCGCACCGTCCTCCTCCAGCTCCCTCCGTTCCTCTTCCTCCTCTTCCCTTTCTCGGACATGAATTCCCTCCACCAACATTTCGCCTTCAATGCCCACTTCCTCTCCCTCTTGATTGTTGGATGCTGCGCTCTTGGCTTGCGCGGCCCGCTGCGCATTTTCAATGCGTTGGCGCACCAGTCTTGCGATGGCATTTTGGGTTCGCACATTCAGGACGTTCATTTTCTCGTCCAAATCACGCTTCAAATCCCAGTTCGGCTTCTTCGGCTGCAGCTTGAATAGATCGATTGGCTGATCCTCCTCCGCATCTTTCTTCGCTTGTTCAGCGGTTGCTTTAGCAATCTCCGCAGCTTGGGCTTCCACAGTGATTTGGCCATCATTCGGGGCTTGTTCGAATCCAAGCTTGGGTCCACGAGTTTCCGGGTCGTAGTTTCTGCCGGACAGGTATTGCTTGGTCACGTCCGGAGCAGCATCTTCGTACTCATCGTTGGCGGCCCCAGCTTCCGTTACTGGCTCTGGTTCCGGCTGTTTGCGCTTCAAGGCGGCAAGCTTCGCAAGTCGAGCTTTGCGCTCTGTCGCAGCGGCATCAAGGGAGGCATGGCTGGATGACATGGCTGCGGAGGCGATGTGGGCGACGGAGAGAGCTGCGAATGACCAGGTCGAGGAGGGGGAGGGGAATGTGGATTGCCCAGTAGCTAAGAATGAGCAAAGACAAGGGTGGAATAATATATGTTTCTGCCTTTTCACACCCTCGCAATCTAAGGAAGTTTCTCAATAGCTGGAACAGAACTTGGCCAAAGCGGTGGTGGCACAAATTAAATTGAGGTAGTAGTAGTAGTAGTAACTGGTTGCGCTTTAGTAGAACTGATTGTCGGCAGTGATTTGCGCGCGCCACAGCCCAGGATCTCCTCAGCCACACTTTATCCGCGCCGGAGCAAAATCGGGCCCTTTCTTTCCCCGGGTTCGCCGCGAGAAAGAAGTTATGCAATATTTGCCCAGTCACCCCCTCCCCGGTCGCTGAATCCTAACGTGTTTTACTGTGGTTTTTTGCTCAGCTGGTCCATGCGAATCCAGAAACCGAGCACTGAATGTCATTCAGTCCGCATCGCTTCTTGCGCCCCCGCTATGGTGCTGGGTTGCCTTCCTATGCACTGCAGCCCCGACTCCGCCCCGAATATTGGTGTCGCCAGAGAGAAGGATTTCAGCATACAAGATGGCACATCCATGATGCGACGCCCACAAGTAAACAAACTTCAACGGAGCCTGACCCGATACTACATGATTCAGCACCTCCCACCGAGCCCAGTGGTCTTGTAAACCACCACAGTCTTGACCGATCCCGAAACAAAGCGCAGTCTTCGTCCTCCTCTGCTCATACCGCCTTACCAGAACCTGAACGTGATTTCTTCGACGATTCATCTTTTCCGCCGCCTAAGCCACTTCAGATCTTGGATGCTTGCGATCCCTGGAGCGATTATTCGGCTTTGCGCACTCCCGACTTCCACAACGAGGGTAGTCGGCGACTTCGACACAATGCACTTGTGGTGAATGGTGGCACTATCAGCTACCGAGAGAGAATGGTGGGTGAGGAGGCTTTTCACGCGGATGAAAAAATACGAAGTTCATCTTTTTTTGTCGGTTCACCTAGGCTTCGGAGGTGGAAAGTTGCCCGCAATGAGCTGTTCAAAGCTAAATACTTTGATCGGCCAGTGGCGCGGGAGGACCTTGTCGAGGAGTTCCACATGCACAAAGCTGACAGGGAGCTATTGGCGATACTGCAGAGTGAGGATTTTGACAAGTTCCGCGAGGAGTGGGAATTTAAGGACATGGCCATCAAAGGTGAGCACTGGATGAGGCTGTCACTCTGGCTTATAGCAAACTCCCCGGAGCTTGCTTTGAAGTTTCTCTATATAACCTGCCAAGGCGAGAAGAGGCCGCTGCATGTCATGGTCTGCGAATGCCTGCTTTTCTTGCGAAACTATCCAGATTTACTTTCCACCTGGACTTGGGAGGGGAAGACCTTTGCCGATATCCTCGCTGCTTGCTTAGATCCAGAACACTGGCCAATTGTCTATGCGTCACAGAAAGGTATCCGCTTTTTCATCATGGGAGCAGATGACGAACAAGTTCTTCGAGCCTGGAAGCTCGCCCACGAACGACAAGTGTACACGTCTGCTGAAACCTATCTTGCTTACGCGGCTCGCTTCACCAAGATGAAGAATGTCGATTTGGCCCTCGCAGCTTTGGATCATGTACGCCAGATTGGACAGGTTGGCCTGGAGATGACTTCCCAGCCAGTCAAGTCCCACGGCTGTCTGCTGTTGCTGCTCGACTCTGTCGAGGATGGCCCCAATGGGCGCAATTTTCGCATCCTTCCCAAGCTCCTCGAGATGGGCATGCGTCCTGACTTGGAGATGATGGATCTCATTCTAAGAAACTGTTACAGGACAGGGGATGAAGAACTTGGTCGCGATATGTTGAATCACATGCAGAGCCAAGGCTATCCGTTGACGACCTATACCTATGTGACGCTATTGTCCGATGCCACCCGGCGACTGGACCGACATGAGATTGATCGGCTCCGGGATGAAATCGACATGGAGGGAGAGGACATCCGAACCAACAAGTTTGTCCAGTCCAAATTGTTCCACGCGTACTTCTGTCTCAATGTGAAAGATCAGGCCAACCGGCCTTCGGAAATAGACAACAAGCACGCATTTCGCACTCTGCTGAAGATGTACAATGACATGTACGACATTGTACCTTTGAAGAAGCTTGGGATTGTTCCGCAATATTATCAACCGCCAACTACCGAACGAACCACAGTGAGAACCTCGCCTGATGCCGTACCTCTTTTCCTCATGATTGCGTCGTACCTTCGGTGCAACAAGCATGTTTCTGTCACTGCGCATGTCTACGAACGCTTTATCGAGCTCTTAGAGAAAGAGGACCCAGTCATCTCTTCTCTCGCTAGGACGGATCACACTTGGCACGAGTTTATGCATGCATGGCGTAATGACGTCCGAGGACTGCGTCCCTCGATCCGCCTTGTCGACACCATGCAGCGTATTAGCAACGAAGGCAGTGTCAGCCCGAATAAGCCACACTTCCGGCCGAAGCCGACAGTCTACATCTGGACGACGTTGATATCTGCGTTCCTCTGGAACAAAGAACCGCGGGCGGCAGAGCACGTGATCGAGATGATGAAGAAGAGCAAATTCAAGTTCAACCAGATCTTGTGGACCACCTTGATCGACGGCTATGCTCGGAACAAGGATATTCTCAAGGTCGCTGAAACCATCCGAGCGATGGAGAATGATGGCTATGAAATGGACGCGTTCTGCATTAAGGCGCTGCGCCACATTCAGGATCCGGAGCGACTGTGGGAGGCTGTGGAGGAGCTCGACAAGGAGACGGACGAGCAAGTAGACCGAACCACGTTCGAGTCCCTCACCAAGAAATCGCGTCTCGACGAGATTCAGGACGACCAGGGCGACCCAGACTGGCTGCTCGACCAGGGTCTTCAACGCTTGAAGGCCAAACAGGCTTGAAGGCCTCATCTCAAGCAGGCGCGGAATTAAGATACCCCCACTTTTTTTTTCTTTTGGAGCAACTCGGATTGATTCTTCAGCATAGCTGGTGTACATGGGAGGGAGAGCATGGCGGTTGTTACATAGAGCGTTTTGCGGCGTCCAGACAGGCACAGGATATACTTCGTAGAGTAAAGTCACATTTCTTCGATATCATATACATATCCATCACTTCTAATTTAAGAAGAGAACATCAAGCTTCATGCTACACAAACGGCATAGTGAGAATGAAAACCTTCAAATTAACGCCACTAGCTGATGTAAAGGACAGTATGATACCATGCGATTTCCTGAACCCGTAAGAAAAGCAAGACACCTCGATCAGCCGCCGAAGAAGATGGAAACCTAGAAGATAGAGAAGCGTCAGCATCTGGAACTCGACTCAAGGGGCTGTCCCTCTTGTCATGCGAGTTTAGGTGGGGGGACTTACAGCCATCACCACGCAGCAAATACTGACGTAGGGACTCAGCCGTTCACCGATGCGAGCACATTTCCAGAAGATGCCGAAGAAGCTGCAAGCAGTGTTAGAGAAGTTGCGTCCGGTGAATGAGAGGAAAGGATGGCAGTTAATGAGGCCCTGCTGATAGCAACCAACAACACAACACATACCCATTCTGATTCCGGTCCATGATTCCCGGCATGATCGAATGGGCGTAGGTGCTCGTACAGATGATAAGCAGGAAGACCAGCAGAAGTGACTGGAAATTGAAGAGCGCCGACTGTATTTACCACAACAAGTCAGCATCACCGCTTGTGAAAGATTCTTCCAAATGCACTGCGCTGCATCTCACTCACCATCTTGACGAAGTGACCGAACCAGCTGCCTGGCCTCCTGTTCTTGTTGTTTCTTTAAATGCAAGCTCGCGAGGATGGGGCCTTCTCTTCTTCCTGAATTACCTCACTGCAAGCACGAACTTTTTCCACTAGAAGACTTGCGCAAGAAGTGGACACCTTCAAAGAGCACACAGTTCAAGCAGAGAGGTTGGTTTCACCACTTCGTCGTCATCGTCATCATCAATCGATCATCCTTCGACGGCGGAGGGGGATTCATTCTGCCAGCATGTCGTCCGGCAGTTACCGCCACCGCCTTACGGGGTCGAGGCCCGCGCTCCGCTATGCGCCGCCGCCGCGGGTCCGTCCTACAGCCCGTGTTACCTGGACTACTCCTACTACAACAAGACCTTCACCAACATCACGCCAACCACCACAACAACCATCATCATCATCATCCTCTGCACAGCAGGCCGCAACCCCGCGCGCTGCTCAACCGTCACCTTCCACCCGGACGGTTTCGTCCGGCCCTCCCCGCCAGCGCAGCACAGGCCATGTGTCGAGTAAACTCGCCCCTCCTTGGCCCTGGAACCCCGAAGAAACAGATCTAATCCACGCCGGCTATCGACCCGCCTACCCTCCTCCTTCTCCTGCTTCCAAACTCGACGCCTCGACCAAACCAGCACGAGCATCAACATCAGCAGCAAACCCCCAAACCACAACCAAGCTCAAACCCAAACCCACCCCCAAAAAAATGGCCGAACCTCGAGCCCGTGCCGCCCGGCACAAAGGGCAGATGAACTTCGCCTCGGAGCGTACGTTGCCTTGCCTTAGAGATATACTCCCCCCCCCCCCCAAAAACAAAAACCCATCGAGATAACTAATGGCAGAGAAAACAGTCCGCCTCCTCCTCCTGGCCTACGGCGACCCAAGCCCCCACCCCTCCTTCCCCTCCGAACCCCTCCCGGAAACCGTCCGCGTCCTCGACGAGATCGTCACCGACTTCGTGCTGGAGATGTGCCACGGCGCCGCGCAGTACGCGAGCTACTCGCGCCGCCAGAAGATCAAAGTGGACGACTTCCGGTTCGCGCTGCGCCGGGACCCCAACAAGCTGGGCCGTGTGCAGGAGCTGCTGCGCATGGAGCGCGAGCTGAAGGAGGCGCGGAAGGCGTTCGATCAGAATGATGATCAGGTTGGGAATCTTAAAGATGCGGCCGCCGCCGCCGCGGCGAAGAAGGGTGCAGGGGGTGGTGCTGCTGCGGCGGCGGCGGCGGCCGGAGACGAGGATTTCGGGGCGGCGGAGAGTGTGGATGGGAGGAAGAGTAAAGGGAAAGGGAAGAGGAGTGCTGCTGCCAGAAGGGATTCGGATGTCACCGAGGAGGGTAGTGTGACGGCTGGGATGGCGAAGAAGAGGAAGGTGGGTGGTGGTTGAAAGTCAGCGTTTCATTCGTTTCTTGGCTGGCTATGTTTGCTACATGGCGTTCTCGGGGGTTTCTTCTTTCTTGAACTTTTTTTTCTCCTTTTATCGCGGGGGTGCGCTGGCTATCAGGATTGCATTGTGCATCGGGTGTATTTATATAAAGTGATATCCCATTATTCAGTTATCATTGACGGTGGGGGCGTTGATAATAAGAAACCATACACTGGACTTCCAACACGCATTGTTGTTCTTGCATCAAGAGTTCAAAAATATATCTCTACCCTTACGATAAGCCCGTCGATCTCGAACTAAACCTTCGGGACTATCTTATCAATTGCACCGCCACACCAGTCAATACGTTATATATCCAGCCTAACACTAGCCAGCTCTCGACATTGCAAAGATCCCAGGACTCCGTACACCTTCTCTACTCTGTCCGGATGGAAGTTGATGAAACATGCATGCAATAGTTCCTCTACCCTAGAAGCAAATTCTATTTTCTCTCGGCTCGCTGCATAAAGAACTCCTTTTTTGTTCTCTTCCTTCCCATGAGCGGGTTGCTTTTTCCAATCATTCCGAACAAAAGCCAGACGGACTCCCAAGACGCCGTGCTCTTTTTCTTGTACTCACTTTTGTTGTCCGCTTTGCAGGTCCCGTTGGTTAGGGAGGGATTGCTTGCTCCCAAGGAGACACAGGTTAGCCTGGAGATTAGTTGGCTGGATGCAACTGACAAGCACGGAACTATCCTCTCCGAGCTGGAGCTGGAGCTGAAAGAGGGCACAGTTTGGCAGTAGACAGATATCCCAGGCAAGATCAAACGAAAGAGATTCTCCAGGGGCAGGGGGTAAGTATGTGTGGATGTGGGGAACGTTGTATGTATAGAAAGTGCTGGTATCGCGGCCTTAGCTTTCGCAAGCTGAAGCGCAATACCAAGCAAGCCAGGAACTCAAGCTGACCAACATGAAATGGCGGACTTATGGAAACCGTTAATGGGATCAATATGCACGGAGAAAAGACCAAGTTGAGACAAAGAAAAGATATGAGAAAAATGTGGGTGGGACGGTGGTTGAAGAGAGAAAAAAAAATGGAAGGTATCGTTTTTCTTTTGTCTTTAAATCAGAACCCTATCATAATATCCTCTTTACGCGCGAGCCTCCTCGCCGCTCCGCTCTTGAGTCCGCTGCTGACCACCACGGCCTCCCTTGCCGCCCCGCTGTCCGCCGCGCTGGGCGCCGGACTCGCCGCTGCCTTCGCCGCCCAGGGTCAGCTGTGCGGTGGCTAGCCGGTTGGACAGCTCCATCTGCGTGCGGATGGTGTTGGCCAGGTACGACACAACCAGGACGTCCTGGATGTGGTTGTTGCTGCAGGAATTGGTTAGTTTTTGATGCTTTGTTTGGTGTACTGGGGCAGACAGGGAGAAAACTTACAAGTCACGCTCAATGTCGGCGGGCTCGACCTTAGGAGCCAAGGCGAGCGTGTTGAGCAGGTACTGGCCCATGGCCGTGGAGGCGGGGGCCTCCTCGTCGATCACGGACTCGACATAGCGGGAAACGCGGTCGATCATACCGAGAACCTCCTCGATGGCGCGCTCGAGGGCCTCGATGTCGGTGAAGATGTTGGCGGAGCGCTCCTCGGCATCCCGGGCAGCGGCAATGGCCTCGAGACCGCTCTTCTCGGCCTCGCCGTAACGGATCTCATAGGGAACGGGGATGAAGGCAGCGCTGTCGGCAGCACGCTCAGCGGTCACGCCGACGGGGGCAGAGATGTAGGCGCGGGTCTCGATGTCCTTGCCGGCCTCGGTGGAGACGGTCAAGTGAACGGCGGGGTGAGGCCACGTGCCGTCGCCCTGGCCGCTGTAGAAATTTTGGATCAAGGCCGAGAAAGTGTTGAGCTCGGACGAGGTGGCGTACCAACCCACGAGGACCTCCTTGGGGTTGGCCTTCAGGTGCAGGGCGAGCATCTGCTTCTGGTATTCCATATCCACCTCAACCTGGTCTGTCGTCTCGGTGTGGCCCACGGCGAAGGTGCTGCGGATCTCGACTTCGGTGCCATCCTCGGACCTGGTTCCCAGAAGAGTACCGATGACACGCTCCTGGTCGGCGTTGCGACGAAGAGAGTGGTCCAGGATGGAGAACAGAGCCTAGCAGCGACCATCAATCAAACCGCTCCCGGATGAAAGAACTTTAACAAAACAAGCTCAAGCTCGACCTACCTGAGGCTGAATAACAACATTCACAGGGGCGGTCGTCGGTGCAGACCCCACTGCCACGGGACCCAGAGGGCGGGCGAGATGGACGAAGGAATCGGTGTCAGCCATGATGGGAGTGATGGAGGGAGAGAGAGCAAAGGTGGTAATGTAGTTGGAAGGAGGGGAGGAGGTAAGATGGCTGATTCACACAGTCGGAGATCTCTCTGTTTGTCTCCGGGGTGGGGTTGTGATGGTGGCTCTTCTGGGGAGGGAGGATTAAATCTTCTCTTTCCGCCTCTGGGCTGCGGCGGACGGAGGTTCTGCTGCGAGCCTCAAATTGTGTGTGCGCAAAGGGAATTTCGCGCTAAGATAAGATAAGCACCGCCGCCCAGATTCAACCCGCCCCGTGAAAAAAAGAGTTTCTGGTCGGGTTTCCCGCCTGTCCACTAGCTACAAATCTACCGGTCAGTCGCATTCAATTAATTTCGCAATTATCCAGAATGGCTCCCCCTCGCGGTAGAGGTAGAGCTCCTAGAGGGCGCGGAAAGCGCCCCCGTGGCGGCGTTAGTCGCAGAGATACCTTCCAAGCATCCCGAGTCGACGAGATCCAGTGAGCGCTCCATCATATTCGCATCTAACACAAGTCACGCCAGCTGACCGACTGTGGCAGGTCGGAAGCCTCGTCTGACAGTGAGACTGGCTCATTCGACGAGCCTATGGAGGATGCCGTGGCCGACGAAGAACTCTTGGACCAGGACTCGTCCGATAGCGAAGAGGAAGCGGACCAGAAGGGACATTCCTATAACGAGTTGTTGCAACTACTGAACGCCGGCAACGACGCCAATGGCCCCGCTCGCAAGAAGCGAAAGACCGATCACCGTAAAGCCGAGATTAAAGAGGTGACCCGCAATGACGCAGAAGAGGACGAGGATGAGGCATTGTTGGGAGAGGACGATCTAGAGCAACAAGCACCGTCGGACGCCGAGGACGAAGACAATCAGCCCGAAGAAGAGGCAGAGTTACAAGCAGACAGCGATGATGAAGATGGTAGGAAGATCTGGACACTCTTCGATGATCGGGACATAGCCCGCTGATGCGCAGCAGATAATGATCCTTTCGACACCCACTTCAACACCCTCAAAGAAGAGGACTTGAACAAGAAAATTAAGGCCATTGAGGAGAAAAAGTGGAAGAGCACCAAGAAGGAACTTGCAGAGGGGCTGAAGTTCGTGCGCTCTATCCCTGATACGGGCGACGATGCATCCTTGTTGGCCGCAATGAAGAGCGTCTCGGGCGTCAAGGTAGGCCAAATTGTACTGAGTTTCCACATGACCAGACGGAAGTCTAACACACATCATCGCTCTTAGCTCAAGAAGAAGCTCAAGGCCCCTGCGACAGAACATATCTCCAAGATCGATGGCGATGCTCAACATCTTGCGCCCTACATTTTCGGCTACCAGGATGTCCTTTATGGCGCTCGCACGGCAGACAACGCAGCTCACCTGCGAGATCTCATGGCTCTGCATGCGACAAACCATGTACTGAAGACGCGCGACCGCGTCCTCAAGAACAACGCTCGCGTGGCCAAGGAACAAGATTCCGACCTGGACGTCCGGGATCAGGGTTTCACCCGGCCCAAGGTGCTGTACCTGCTGCCCACCAAGCAAGCCTGTGTGCGGGCGGTGGACGCCATCACGCGGTTCTTCCAGCCAGAGCAACAGGAGAACCGGAAGCGACTTCTCGACACCTTCTCGTCTGCTGACGACAAGTCCTGGGAGAACAAGCCGGACGACTTCCGCGACCTGTTCGGCGGCAACGACGATGACATGTTCCGCCTGGGTCTCAAATTCACGCGCAAGACCGTGAAGTACTTTGCTCAATTCTACACATCCGACATGATCCTTGCCAGTCCGCTCGGTCTGCGCACAATCATGGACCAAGCCGAGTAAGTACTCTTCTTCCCTTCCCCGGAAGTAGGTGACCGAATAGCTTACTGACCCCCCTTCCCTCCTAGTGCGAAGAAGCGCGATCACGATTTCCTGTCCTCGATCGAAGTTGTCATCATCGATCATGCGGACGGTCTGCTCATGCAGAACTGGGATCACGTCGACTACATCCTCAAGCATCTGAACCTGCAGCCGCGGGAGGCGCACGGCTGCGACTTCAGCCGCGTGCGGACGTGGTACCTGGACAACCAGGCGCGGCACGTCCGGCAGATGATCATGCTGTCCTCGTTCCTGACGCCGGAGATGAACGCTGCGTTCTCGACGCAGATGCAGAACGTCTTCGGTCGGGTGAAGGTCAGCCCGGTCTACGCGGGCGCCATCGGGGAACTGGCGCTCCCCGTGCCCGTGCGGCAGACCTTCTCGCGCTTCGACAGCCTCTCGCCAGCCAAGGACCCGGACGCGCGGTTCAAGCACTTCACGACGACCGTGCTGTCGTCGCTGGTGCGCGACCTCAGCAAGAACGGCGGCGGCGGCGGCACGCTGATCTTCATCCCCTCGTACCTGGACTTCGTGCGCGTGCGCAACTACTTCGCCACCTCGACGCAGACGACCCACGTCTCCTTCGGCGCTATCAGCGAGTACACGGACGTGCGTGAGGGCACGCGCGCCCGCACCCACTTCGTGCAGGGCCGCCACTCGGTGCTGCTGTACACCGAGCGCATCCACCACTTCCGCCGCTACCAGCTCCGCGGCGTCAAGCGCATCATCATGTACGGGGTGCCCGAGAACCCGACCTTCTACGCCGAGATCGTGGGCTTCCTGGGTCTGGACCCCGCGCAGGCCGCCGAGGCCGCCCAGGGCGGCGGCGTCCGCGCCCTCTTCTCCAAGTGGGATGCCCTGAAGCTGGAGCGGATCGTCGGTACGAAGCGCCTCGGAAACATGATGCGCGAGAAGGGTGGGGACACTTTCACTTTCATGTAGATAGATAGGTCTTCAGCTTCAAGCTGTATGTATAGTACCGGTGTACCGGTAGTGTAACTACTGGTTCGGAGAGAAGTCCGACATCGTTCCCGGCTCAGCAACTGCCATTATCCTCCAAGCCAGCCCCTGCAGTGCAGGGGGGTCTGGTCTATTGTTCTCTTTCCTTTAAAATCAATTCTTCATTCATGATCACCCGGATAACAGCTACGTACTTTATGTATAATGTCAGCATCTTTGACCATGCGGACCCGCAAAATGTAAAGATTAGTGTGCCAATCCCCAATCCACTTTTACACAGAAAAAAACCATTCGGCTCCTTCACCGACAGCCGTAGATCGGAGGAGGGGGTTGGGTGGGAGCAGCAACAGAAAAACCCAGTGCTACTTTAGCCTCACGATATTAAAAAACTTCACATCTAGAGGGAAGCACCTTTGTTCAAACTTCGTTATAGAGTGATATACTACGAACCTTGTATAGTAGAACCCGATTGTATTTAGACAGCAAAGATCTGTCTAATCGCGATTCGTGATAGCGTAAGGCTACAGTAACCCGGGCAGAATGGATGCCTACTGCTAACACCTTTCAACCCCAGTCAGTCATAAGGTTTCTTTTGTTCAAGCTCAGCTGATTTACTCTCTCGATCGAATCAGCTCAAACATCTGGGTTCTGTTTTTTCGTTTCCCCTTCGTCAAGTGCGCGAAAAGCGGTGATTAGTCATTCTGGGGGGGGCGTCCTTGTACTTAGTACTTTTTTTTTTTTGGCCCTCGCCGTTCTCTTTCCTCCGGCTGCTCTTTAATTCAAACTTCTTGTCGTCTCTGTTTTGTTGACGGAGAGTTTCAGGACTGGACCAGTGGAATGACTGAAGGTATATATACAGCACGTCTACAATAGAATCTGTGTATATTTCCTTATCGCTTTCAGATCGGATCTACTTGTGAGCGAAGTACTGTACAGTACCCAGTACATGTACAATCACTCCCGAACCGGGGACAAACAGGAAATCAACCTCGGATAACAAACACAAATCAGCCTTCAGGAACAACACGAGGCAATTACAAAATGGCCACTTGCGTCACCCCTCGATCCAACGAGGATCCGAGCCAGCGGGAGACGATAAGAGAAGCGCCCAGCGAGCAGAGTCCCCTTCTGGCTCGCTCATCACCAGCCATGATGCCTGATGAATTGACCTCAGCTTCCTCCTACCACCAGCCGTCCTGGTGGTCTTCCCTGCGCCACTCGAGCCAGGAGCTCTGGTTGCAGGGAAAGGGTATGATATTTGTTTTGGGCGCCCAGTTCTTCGGCGCTACGATGAATGTTATGACGCAGGTTTTGGAGATCAATGGAAATAATGGGAAGGGGTATCATCCGTTCCAGGTATGTCTTGATCGCGTGCCGCTTTGCTTGATCGGTTATGTGAAACTGGACGTTCTCTGCTGTGTTAGTCAACCGCTAATCTCTCCGCAGATCCTCTTTGCCCGCATGTCAATCACTGTGATAGCCAGTTATCTGTACATGTGGTACACCAAAGTGCCACAGCCGCTTGGGACCAAACCGATCTTGTTGCTTCTGTTCCTACGTGCCAGCGGTGGCTTCTTCGGCGTCTATGGGCTGTACTACTCAGTGCAGTATCTGCCTCTGTCCGAGGCAACTGTAGTCACCTTCTTAGTTCCCATCCTTACCGGATACGCCTGCTCGTTGTTCATCCCTCGCGAGACGTTCACCCGCAAGCAGTTAATGGCTGGGCTCGTGTCCCTGATCGGTGTCATTCTGATCGCTCGCCCGTTCGCCTTCATGCGCTCGGGGGAAGAGACTGACGATGGAGAATCGGGCGATAAGCCCGGTGCAACGGACAGCTATCACCACGTTTTGGCGATTGCTGTTGCCCTGCTGGGTGTCCTAGGAGCCACTTGTGCTTATACGACCATTCGAATGATCGGCCGGCGCTGTCACCCACTCGTGTCTGTCACTTGGTTCTCCTCGTACACGACGATTGTTGCCTCTCTCGCGATGCTGCTGGTTCCGTCCATCCCCTTCGCGTTGCCCGTTACGCTATTTGAATGGACTCTGCTGCTGGGTCTCGGAGTGTGCGGATTCCTGTTACAGTTCCTCCTCACAGCTGGTCTGTCCTATGTTCCACCGGAACGGACGCCCAAAGATCTTGCGACAGGCTGGGAATCGAACTCGTATGGTACTCAAGCGAGCGGTCGTGTAGAGGATGAAGAGCAACTGCAGGCACAGCAGCAGCAGCAAGCCGAAAGCAAGCCTCCTGCTGCAAAGACTTCGTCCGGATCACGCGCTACATTCATGATCTACACTCAGATGTTATTCGCGCTGTTCTATGACCGCATGGTCTGGGGTAGCACACTGTCCCCAGTGAGTTGGGTCGGATCGGGGCTAATTCTGGGCTGTGCCATCTATGTGGCCGTTGCACGAGAGGACCAGAAATCCGAGAGTGGCTCTGTTGAGACTGCCAGCAAGAACGACGTCACGGCTGCAGCACCGGTCGACGAGGAAAGTGAACGGCTGGAGGTAAGCGGAACGAGGTAAACGGGGGGCGTGCAGTTGATACATACTTCCTGCAAGTGAGCATAATAGGGAGGACGATCTGAGGCATTTGACCCTTGGATTGATACACATAAAAGAACCCAAGTCGACTCCTGGGTAATAAAAAAATGCAACCCCATGGCACATTCGGTTAGTGCGGGAGGGGCATAAAAAGCGGAGCAAGCGACTTGCATTGACGGAGTGCAGTAGTAGGACGCTGTGATATAGAATGTTGATGAGCGACCAGCGGGAGATTGGGATGGATGATTGCATGAGTGCATGAGTGCATGAGTGTATGAATTATATAACGAATGAGATGAAATGAATGATGATGCAAGAAAGAGGGAGGAAGTGTTGAGAGTATGTGGATGGATGGAGTAGAAGAGGAAGGTGTGGGTGGGACTCAGTTGATTGACTAGTTGCCTTCTTGGCCAATGATACAACCCCAGGTGGGTTTTCTTGTCGATCCGGGGGTGGACGGAGTAATCGAGTAATCTACCTTCTCATATCTATCAACAATCCAACCCGTATCAATTCAACTTCCACTTCGACTTCCACTTCTACGGATTGATCCTACACCATCTTCCTGATTTGGAAATCAGATACTTCTTCTCAGAGCGCTTATAATAGTGCACGCTGAACAAACCAACCAACCACAATCTCACGAAGCAAACCTGAAGACAACCGACCATCCGTCTCCCCAGTATGCCGCAGCACACTCCCTCAAATTGTCGGCTCGGAGCACTCTCGTCCTATGCAGCCATGCAGCCATGAAACCCAATGCATTGCAACTGTCCCTGCCAGAGAACGAGGCCTCATTTCGTGGTGGGTGTGATTGGACGCTACGACGTCATTTCGCTGCTTCTCCCAATCGGCTGGACTCACGGAAGAACCCGAGGTTGACCGTGAACGGCCATGATTGGGGGCAGCCTGAGTATGATTACCAGTGGCGTTACCACCTACTGTCTCCATGATTTGATGGACGTACCGAGTATAATGGGCAGTGTGGAGAGTACTTTTGACCCGATATGGCTGGAGAAAAAGGGAAGCTTATATAGAGTGTGCAGCCTCATCTCACCTTTCCTTTTTCCTCCCAATACAGCCAATCGCTTTTTCTGCACTCTTTACTTCGTTCTTTCGTGCTTCTTCTAGATATAGACAAAGTCTCGATACAATGCGCCATTTCGACGCTTGGCTCCTCCGCGACCCGTACTCAATCTTCCACTGCTATCCCACCAACCGACGCTGGCCAGAAAACATCCGCGAACTCATCCAAGAACGCCAAATCTGCGCCCCAGTCCCGTCTGCCTCTGCATCCACACCATCAACCCCGGATATTTTCTTGAAAATCGACCCCCAATTCAACAGCCCCCTCTTCAACCGCCTGCCCCCGGAGATCCGGTCCATAATCTGGTCCCACGTCTTTGGTGAGCCCGTCCTCCACCTCGTCCAGATCCGCAATCAAATCCGCCACGTGCGCTGCCCCAGTTCTGTCTCTGCGATTGATAAGAACCGGCGCTGCTGTCCCGTCACTGCCGCGCGATGGCGTACAGACGTTGATACCTCGTCCGCTGCTTCACCAACCGACAGCAACAGCACCAACAAACAACACCCCAACACCGACCCCAATAGCAAACTCTACCCCCACACCCACCCCTCCCTGCCCTCGTACCTCAGCACCACCCCGGCAAGCCTGCTGCGCACCTGCCGCGCGATTTACAACGAAGCAGCACCCCACCTGTACCGCCAGGCGACCTTCGATGTCGATGACCTATCGACCTGGATTGCATTCACCGAACAGGTCAACCCGACCTGCCTGCAGGAGGTGCGGAGATTGAGCGCGCAGATCGTCCCGCTGGGCGGGATGTTCCACGACCGGGAGACTACCAGCCATAGCCATAATCATAGCCACATCGACAGCAACAGCAACAGCAACAGCAACAGCAACAGCAACAACCCACCACAACCGCCACCAGAAACAGAAACAGCAAGAACTCCCACTAACACCAGACCCCCCCACTCAATCCACGCCCACACACACAACCCCCACCTCTGGACAACCTTCTGGCAAAGGACCACCACCCGGTGCCCGCACCTCACCGACCTAACCCTATGCATCGACCTGGGCCGCTTCACCGTAACCCCCACCGCCGCCACGAACCCCGCCACGGGTACCATAATCGGCGGCTACAAGCTCCCGCTACACGCCGGCGTGGACGCGGAGTGGCTACGGCCCATCGTCCGGCGGGTGCGCGGATTGAAGCGATTCGAGCTGGCGGTCACGGCGCGGTGCGATGCGGCGGCGCGGGCGGGGGTGGAGCGGGAGGTCGGCGGGGCGGAGCGGCTGGGGCGGTTGCGGGCGGAGATTCGGGGGTGGGTTTATTCCAGCCGTTGCACTAGATTTGAGGAGGGACAGGATGATGCGGCGGCGGCGGAGTATGGGTATGACTATGGGTACGGGTTCAGAGCTGGGAAGGAGGGGCGGCAGAGAAGAAAGCGGAGGTTGGCTATTTGTTCGGCTTGATTGCCATAGAATTTTCCTCGGGAGGGTGGGGGGAGATGAATTGATGATAGATGATAGATTTATAGATACCCTTTTCGTTCCTTTTTATCCGTCCAGCAACGTACCTGACACTCTACAAGGCGAGTGAGGTGAGATGACTCGCATTCTAGACATGAGATACATACCGTATACACACTCTACACTCCAAGTGACGACACACCATCCAGAAGTAAAAATCCCAGTTCATCTATAACAATTTAGTCTCTCTGTACAGTACACATCATCATATTAAGTCCGTGCATCCCATCCCATGCAGAAACACCACCTCGACACAAATAATCCTCATCTCAAGGAAATTGACCTTCCCCCAATAGCAGTATCCCATCCCATCACATGATGATACATCGCCCCTAACAATTTTTGTCTGAAAGAAAAAATGGCCTATAAGGATACCTATTACTCATGTTTGAACCCACATTGAGATTGAAATTCCCTTCGTTGACGTATGCTTCTCATGTAAGGATGTTCGTGTAAGGCTTCTCAGTGAGGCTTCCGCGAGATGAGAGGAAGTGATGAAGTATAAGAAAAGAGAAAAAAAATTTTTGATGTCCAATTCCAAAAGTTAAGCTCATACCCAGACCGGTCCTTTTGCTAACCTTGCATTATCTGGAGGGAGAGAGGTTGTGAGTTATGGGAGACATGAACCAAGAAGGTAGGTGAATTAGATTGCCCAGTGGGTTGAGGGGTTCGGGGCGAGAAACGACAGCAGCAGAAACAAAGTATCATCAAGTAAGAACACATATCACTCATTCCCGGGAACCAGCTGCATGTTGTTGTTCATACTCATGTTCTTGTTGTAGCTGTTGGCCGCTGCTGCGCTCGGCCTCTGATTCCTGCTCCTCCTCGCTAGTGGGGGAAGGGGCCCGACTGCCCACTAACGAGCGACGGCTGCGCATCTAGACCGAAATTTGTGAGCGGGCTGCATCCTCCTTTTCATAGCGACTTCAGGAACTCACCCATGATCGAACGCCACCAATAAGACCAAGACTGTACCCAGTGGCAAAGTAATCAGGGGGTTCGTTGCGGCCAGTGCCCATGGGGCTGTCGGGACGGCCCAGAGCCTCAACCCGCGAGACATGCGATTTGTTCCCCAGCACGGGACTCGTCAGTCCGCTCGTCAGTCCACTGCGCGAGCCCCCCAAGTCCACGCTGTTGCGGGTGCTGGGCGCTGGGCTGCCGGGGCGGCTGTTCTGCCAGAATTGGCGCAGCTCGCGACCCAATTCCTGGCCCGTGGTGGTCCAGTTGGCGCGGATGTTGTCGCGCAGCTCCGACACATGACGCTTGATCTCCAACTCGTTCTTCTTAATCCATGACACGTTAAGTTCCTGACGCGAGGCTCCGCGCTTGAATTGGCGCGAAATGTATTGGTCGTAGTCGCGGACAATCCTGAATCGAATCAGCTTCGTCAAACTCATTCACATCCCAACCGCGAAAACCCACCTGGTGATGATGCCCGTAGTGCTGACACCTTCCGTGCGCTGCGTAACCAGGAACTTCCCCTCTCGCTTGATCGGGGCGTAGATGTCGTCGCCCTCATCCGCACCATACGGCAGGTCGTCATGTGCCACATAATCGATCTTGTGCTCCTCGAGGAACGCCGGGGTCAAAATCCAAGGACAATCGGGAATCACCTCGTCCACCCATTTACAGTGCCGCAAGGACTCTGCACGCTCTGCGCCACTCAAGACCGTCAATCCCTTGCGCTTGTGTGTCTCCTCATCACCCGTGACACCCACAATCAAATATACGTCGGGGAAAGCCTTCTTCGCCTGCTCCAATTGCCGCATGTGACTGGTGATTACCACGCCGGATTAGCCATCGATAAACGGAATGCACCGTAACGGAAGAAAGGACAGCACGTACCCCAAGTGGAACAAATCGAAAACTCCGTCCGCGTACACCCGCACCGGGCGACCCACTGGAGGCGGGTTGGTGTGATAACCGACGGGATCCTGGAGCCCACCGCGTTTTGGAGGCTCCAACAAGTGCTCTGGGGGTGCCGTCGTGTCGATCTGTAAGCCCGGTCGGGTGCTCTGATTCTCGATGTCGCTGCTGGCCACGGTAGTCTCGGACGGCTCGCCCGGGTCTTCCTTGTTTAGCGCTCCCGCCGCATTGCCGTTGGACAGATGACCGTGGTTATTGTTGTCGCTGACGGAAGCCTTCCGGGCCCGCTTGGACGGGGGCACAGCGCCGGTCGATGTTACGTCCTGGGACGGCTGTTTCTTGTGTTTGTTGGGGCTGGGCAGTGGGATAGCTGGGCCGGTGGAGTCGTCGCCTTCCTCGCCGGACGCATCGCGGGAGGAAGGTTGCAAAAGATCTGCAGGCGCAGGAACGGCAGTAGGGAGGTGTTGGGAGCCACTGCGCTTGCGTTTTCCGGACGGAGGAGAGGACATGGTGGCTGACTGAGGGAGCACAGCTCAACTTCTGTCGAGGAAGGATTAGGAGAGAGGGAAGAAGGAGGGAAAGAAGAGATGGGGGTGGGGGAAGAAGGAAGAGGAAGAGGAAGAGGAAGAAAGAGAAGAAGTAAAGGAAAGAAAAACGGACGTGGAAGAAAGTCCGAAAGTAATGGGAGGACGGTGAAAGCGAAAGGGGAGGTGAGACAAGAAGAAAGTAGGATGACGGAGAAGGAGAATGAGCAGCGCAAGCAGAACAAGAGAGAGCACGCACGAGAGAGAGCGTGTGGAACAGAGCAGAAGCCGGACGGGAGGTCCCGGTGGAGGTCCGGTAGAGGAACGGTAGAGCACTACAGGTGCAAAACACGGGCTTTCAAACGGAGCATTGATTTGACCCAATGCAGATGAACAGACAGGACAGGACCCTGAAATCGGATCCGAGAGGACAGACAGTTCTTGAAATTGTCTTCAGGGGGGGGGGTGGAAGGGGAGAAATGAAATAAGTCCAAGACCCAAGAAACAAGCAAGAAAGTGAGAGGACAGACAAGTCTTACAGTAGAATCAAAACTCTGCGGGCAGAATCGACACAATACGGTATGGTACTAGGTAATTGAAGCTGACACCGCCCCCGAAAGGGTCCATCCGCTGCCCCAACAATTCTAATGGATCCGAGCTAGTTTATGATGAATGGAGTTATGAAGTAAACTAAGACTAGGTAACTAAGTTATGCTCAGCCTCACATGCTTATATGTTGTGCACCAGTTAAGTTACCATACGTCTTCCCCTATGGCCTGCATCCTTCCAGACCAGAGCTATTAGTCAATGCCTCCGGTTGGAGGTGGGTATACACACTCTGCACTCTGCACTCTGCACTCTGGATAGAATGATGTTATCATCTCCAAAACTTTTCCCAAAATATCCCCAAGCCACACTAACCCTTTAAGGATTAGCTCGATCGCCTATACTTCCCTCCTCTCAAAGTAGACCATCTTTCAGTTGACCCTCATTCTTGATCCATTTGCCTATTACCCACGTGCAGAATACACCTTTGAATGAAATAAGTCATCAGAACTCCAAACTAAGAGATCATCGTACATATGTGAGTTTATACATTGTGATCCCGGAGGCTGATTAGATTGCGTAGGACTGTAGCCATCCAGCCACGGATCATGCATCTATCATGCCTGAGCGCATCTACACTGTCATCACCACGGACACAGGCGGTCACAAGTTCCCAGAACTAAGCCTACGTACCTACAAAGGCCTTGCCTTTCAGTATCTACAACCTTACGTATCACACGCTAAGAGCCAACGGTGTCTATATGCATACCAGATGAAAAAGGACATCAGATACATGGCCGTATCCATTCCATTCCAGAAACTCCGCTGCTGAAGGAAGCTGTCCACTCGATATGCCACACTATCTCGGACAGGTCCGCAGGTCTTTTGCAGATGTCATTTCCCTGCAGGACGCGTAACCGTTCCCTCATGTCTAGTCAACTACAACTGACCTTTCTTCCCGGTTTTAACGCCGGCTACGCGCCTTCCCGTTGACCCCGGGATGAAAAAGGACCAATTCGTGGCTGCCACCGTCGCCAGAGAGGGAACGAAGATACTGACATAGGAGTCGGGGAGCGAGTAGAGAAAACGAAACAAGTCGTTGTAGAAATATGAAGGGTTCATCAACACTGGGCGTTTTGTGCGGTATCTTGTGTGTCAAGGCATGAAACAGACGTGTTCTCGTGAGACCTGCCGCTCGCGGCTTCGAATGTGGAATAGAAAAGAAAAGCTGTAACGAGAAACCCCATCCCAATCCCGTGGACTCACCCCCGGCAAGACACAATAAAGATGTGAAGGGGGAGCTCGACAGTCGCAATTCCCCGCTTGTTTCATTCCGTCCACAACCGTTGAACCAGTCAATGCCAGGAAGCTGGATGGATGGAGAGAGAGTAGGTGTAAATTCGGAAGAGAAATAACATGGCGCTTCGGATAACATGTGGAGAACAGAACAATAAGGGGGAAGAATAGCGACACTGTCAAGGAATCACACGACGATCAGGAAACCCAAAAGAAAAAATGAAAGGACATCAACAGTGGAAAAATGCAACAGATCCATTCCATCATGACTACACATTAGTGGGTTTCTGCGGCGTTCCATGGGCACTGATGGAAGAGCTCTCCGCGGTGGTAGACGGCGACTGAGAGATGGTTGCAGATTCATCGGCCTTGGGGGTGCTATCCTTGGATTGCGGCCCAGGGGTTCCTTCGCGATCGCTCCGTCCCGCGTCAGTAGAGTCATGCTGCACCTGATTGCCGAGGTCCCGGTCCTCCTCATTATGGTCAAACAGCTCGTCATCGTTCTGCTCCGGAATCAATTCTGTGCCATCGCCCAAGAGAATGATGCGGCCTGAGCGTACACTGAAGCCACGGGAACGATCGTTTTCCACGTCATACTCATCGGGGTTCTCTTCGAACTGATTACGGATGCCGGGGCCGCGGAACTCAGCTGTTCCCCCCGGTAAGTCAGTAGGAGTTGGGATTGGAGGCCTCGGGATCCTCGAGAGACTTGCCGTACTCGGGCGGGGCGCAGGGGCCGTCGCCGTTGGCCACGCGCTCAGCGATCTGATTGTACCACTCCTCTTTGGTCCTACCGTTCAGAAGACCGATGATGATCATAGTCATGTTGTCGCATCCGACGCCACCCGTCTCACTGTTGGAAGCCAGGCAATTGTCCATCATGTTCTCACAGATGCGGTGGAGGTCCTGCTTGGCGGCAATACCGCGACGAACGAACTCAACGACGGCCTGCGAGGTTTGGCAATCCCAGATACCTGCATTGACGTTAGCACCCACTGAGCTGAACCCTGACTAGACATGTGAAAGTGAGGACATACCATCGCAGGCGATAACGAGGAATTCATCGTCGTCAGTAAGGTCGTGGACAGTAACATCCGGGTAAGCGGTCACGATCTGCTGTTCGGGTGACAGCTCGGGACTCTTCTTAAATTCGAAGTCTCCAATGGCACGGGACAGGGCCAGGTTGCCGTTGACACGGCCAAAGTCGACGAAGCCGCCTGCAGCGCTAATCCGGGCCTTCTCGCCTGTATTCCATGTTTCAGCATAACCAATTCCAGCTCAAAGCGACCCAGCACCTCGTTACTGACCTTCATTTTGGGGCTTGTGATCAAAGGATAGGGGCTTCGCGCGGCCCTTCACACCGAGCACGGAACGGGAGTCACCAGCATTGGCCTACGCAGCGTTAAAATATCATTCCGATGGACACCCAGCGCATTTCCCAAGCAATTTCATATACGTACCACCCAAATCTTGTGCTTGGAAATGACGCTGACGGCTGCAGTGCAGCCAGACACTTCTTCCTCGTATTTAGGATCTAGCCGGATCAGTCCACTGTTATCTCGGGAAGAGAGGCGTGGGGAACAAAGAGTCGTCCCGGTGCCCGAAGTCGAGGGTTCACGAACCTTCCAAGATAGCGCGGTCGGTCGCAAGAAAACCGTCCTTCAAGGCTTGCTCGATATCGCCCTTAGCGAACGCATCCTGCTTTGCGACGATCTTGTGGACATTTTCTCCGGCGAATAAAGCTACTTTATCACCACCGTGTCCATCGTATACACCAAAGAATGCGAGACGTTTGTCGGGATCGGTAGGGTTGTCGTTCTGCTCCGAGAACTTGGCCTGGAGGTCTAGCACGGCCGCATGGGCATCCTCCATGCTGATCCGCCAGCCCTGCATGGCCGAGACACCGTATATACAACACTCATCCTGACCTTCAGCCGAAGACTGGACAATGCTCCGTCATGTTAGCAAAGTTGACATGTTAAAAGCGCGTGAAGAAAGTGAATATGACAGGTCACCCGCTCGGAAGCCGCCTGCAGGAATTTTCATCATCTTGTGGAGGGACCCCGCAGACGTGGGAGGATCACCACGCTGCAGCCCCTCCGACCACCAGAGGAAGTGATGGCACGCATTTTTAACATGAATCCAGACAGTGGTACCGACAGTTATTCGAGTAACCCATACAAATTGAGAAAGAAAGGGGAAGGAAATGGGTTGCGCGATGATAAGGGGGGGGGGGGTTGCGGTTATAGGAATTGCGTAAGGCCTCTTGCAGTGTGGGCGGACGAAAGGCGAAGGCAAACGCATTGCTTCAGTTTCACGCACCTTCTCGACCACAGGCTCGGACAAGGTCTGACCCATGATATTTGACGGGAGATATTAATTGAAAGTTTGGCGCGAGAAGATGTATTGTTTTTCACAAAGTGAGAGGGGAAGGAGGAGATGTAAGTAGTAGAAAGATTGGAAGACAGGAAGGGGAAAAGTTTAGCACACACGGAGAGAGAGTATCTGAGGGGGAAATGAGAAGAGCCAGTGACTGAATGGGATCAGGTGGGAAGGGGAAGGGAGAAAGACGGAGGAGAGAGAGACTAGACTCAGAGCGGGAGGAGGGGGAGTGAGAGAGTAGGTAAGAGAGAGAGGGGAGGGTAACGGGCAGAATGACTACTACTAACGGAGGCGGCGTGACGGAAAGAAAGAAAAGCTGCCTACTGTTAAGGCGAGCCTTAGGCCTGTACAGAGAGGTGTAGTGTGTAGTTAGGTAACTACTGCTTACGGTAGTTAGGTAGTGACTGAGGGACTGAAGGACTAAAAGTTACTGTAGCCTGCCTGTAGGTGAAGTGAGCAGCCGCAGTCATTCATTATTCAAAAGACAATACCGGGGAGTGGGGAACCCGATTCAACGATGACGATACTTTGTCAACCGTGCTGGAAGATTGGCTGATCCCCTCCGATCCTGTCCAAGATCTGTCACCGTGTCCATTAACCACGGCTGACGAGTGACACGCGGAATCATATGGAATTATGACAGAAGTGGCAGAAATAGCAGAAAAGGGGCGAAGAGAAAGAAAATTTGGGATCAATCGTAGTTCAGGAGGATGATGATAATGATGATGATGGCAATGGTGTCACAGGCTCGGGGATGAGTTTTTTTTTTTTTTTTTTTGGAGTTATGATACTCTGTACGGAGTAAGTTAATCATTGTTTATGCTCTACAGATCACAAGGGCATCGGCAGCACTCGTTGCAGCTGGCTGGCTACCTACAGGTAGATCAATAGGCAACCCACAGAAGGTTTCAAAACACATTAACCTCGAAAACAATAATGAAATAAAACTCGGTACCTCTTCTCTCTACCTCGAGCACTATGTCCCGAAGGTACTATTGTTCGCTGTTTTGTGTGGACCGCCTACCTGTCGCGTGCCTTCAACCACAGGAAGTGCCGGAAACAGCCTGACCCAACCCAGTCAATACGCATCAATATTCTGGACTCTGAGCTCTATTTAATCTTTCCGCTTCGTACATACTGTACATACTCCTACATACATCAAGCATAATGCTAGGGTCTGTGGCTGCTATTCAAAGTGAGAGACCGCCATTCATGCCAAGTCTCTGGCATTGAACCGGTATGGTTCAACTTGACCTTGCAAACGAGCGTGCTCTAGCCAGGTCTATGCTTCCTATACCTACACGAAGCTGTGTTTCAGTAGGAGGTATTCGCAACCAATTTTTTAAGACCGAATTTTATACATCAATACCCATCAAATATTGCTTAGATTAGGTAATTGATACCTACGGTAAACAAGCCGGAAGTAGGTAGTGAGACGAGGCATTTGGAATTGGGTGCTAATCTCGGCCCTCGCAAGGGCTCTCTGCATTGCCTTACTCAACGCCTGTAATGCATTAAAAAATTTGTACCTTTGTTTTGCTCGAGTTGAACAGAGTACTGTACATACTTCACCACAGTACAGGACCTCGAAGCGCTCTTGCTGTTTTCGGCAATTGCCTTTATACCTCGGGCCTGTCCAGTGTGGTGACTGCCTCAGGCAGGAAGCATCCTGTACCACTACCTAGTAATTACCTGTGGGAGTACAGACCGACTACCTTAGGTAGCCGACTACTATACTTCTAGTCAGAGCTGCGCCTTCTCCAAAACTTCGCGGGCTTAGACCTGCCTTTCTACCCACAATCTTCGACTAAAGCCCATCAGTCATTATGAGATGAACACACAAGCACATGCATGCAGCCCTCACTGTTCATCAAGGGAGCAGCTGCCATCGCAAGAGAAGGCGCTTGATTTAATAGAGAAGTCTTCGCCATTTGATACAGCCCGTTGGGGAGCAATGCAGTCCGTGATTCACTTAGAGGGGCCACTCTTGTCACTGGACAGCAACGAAGGCAAGCAGTGGGTGACGGGACTCTCTGCATCATGCGCAAGCATTAAATGAAGTATAACCAAGATTCTGGTGGGCTAAGTACGAATGCAAGAGACTGCTAACCCGGCTAGCAGGTACAGACCAGTCGCAATCATCCATGGCAAACCCATCCATGCGCCCTCCCACGCCATTCCTGCTTTGAGAAGAGCTGCCAAAAGCGGTCCAGCTATCATAGACCCCACGGCCTCTGCCAGGGCAATTGTTGTGTTGAAGAGCCCGACATGGGTTTCTGCCACCAAGGCACTTCCAACACTACGAAGTGTCGTGTAGAAACCCCACCCGAGGGCCGAGAAAGACAAACCTATGCCGAAAAGGGCTGGATGAGCAGCTACCGACATTATACCGAATCCTGCTACCAGTACACAGATACTGGCGTGTGTGATTCGGAGGTCTCTCCTTATCGGAGAGAGATAACCTCCAAGTATTCTGGAGATCAGAGGCAATATGATAATGAAGGCGACAAGGTTGACTACACCTTTGAGGCTGATGAGGAATGTAGCCTACCCAGTTTCTTCTGTTAGTGACTCTCAGGTTAGTGGCTCGAACTGGGAAGGCATACCTCAGCCACACTCCACATGAACCGCTTGGAGGCATACTGCAGCACAAACTGAAGCGCCTGGCTTCCAATGCTAGATGTCAAGAAAGCGAAAAAGATCGCTAAAGTGTTGGCGTTGCCCCAGACAAACCCAACCACTTCGATTAGCTGAGATCGGACTAAGTGCACAATGGCCGTCCATCTCATCGTAGGATGCTCGTTGGCTTGTCCTTGTGCTTCGCTCTCAATATCTTCGTCCGATCTGATGGATGCTTTCGGTCCAGTTTCTGGTAAGGCGAAAATGGGAATGATCCCGCACACCTCAATCGATAACCCTAACAACGATGGCGTCCACACATCTTTGGACATCAGCCAGGCGCTTAGAGGGGCTGCGAGGATCTGGGACAGCAGCATTGCTGCAGCCATGAGAAGATACGCATTTGCCCTGGAAGTTCGCCGCGTTTCAGCGGATTGAACAGCAGGAAATTGGGAATATCATGATTACCTTTGGTCAACTGGGAAGACGTCTGCAATGACGGTCCAGGCAACGGAGCTAGCGACTTGGCTACCACCCCCGAATACCTGGAACAGTGGTGCAAACCACACTGCTTCAAGTGGGATGCTTGTATGGTACCAGCCTGAGAAGCACGTCAGCCAGTACTTCCTTTCTTCTGACTTCCAAATCACTCACAGATGAAACGAATAGCGCATTCCTGCATGAGGAAACCCGCAAGGCTGATGATGATGACAGGTTTGCGTCCGACTTGATCTGCCATGAGACCAAATGGGATAGCTAGGATCATTCCGGGAAGCTGAGTGAAGGTATCCTGCCAGCCTACCAGCAGAGCGAGCTTGCCTTGCACGTCAGTTGACTTGCAGAGCGGATGGGTGGTTGCTGTTAGTCCACCGAAAGCACTGGCGAATAATTCGGGATGCATGCGCTGGCAGACAATGTTCTCATATATCTGCAGCTGCGGCGCGACAGCAAGATAAACGCCAAAGTCCAGAGTAACGATGATGAGGCACACAAATAGGAGAATCCATTTCGATCTTCTGGGTGTGCTTTTATTTTGAAATGGCTGCTCACGAGGGCCTGGTAAGAGTAAGCTCGTCTCCAGTGCCTCATCTGCGCCGAGTAAATTGGTTGTCATCTTGAAAGAGAAGATGGACAGCCCCAACTAACTCGGAAAACACAGACAATTGATCACACACACTCCGGAGCACCCTCAGGAAGGAGAGGAGTGAGAGCGGATTGGGCGAGAGGAGATCACTTCATCTCACTCAGCGCAATCAGAGAGGTGCGATTGCGAGCTATTTAGCTGCATGGCAAAGCAGTGCGCTAGGCTGGATGCGTGTCTGCTTTGATATAGGTCGAGTGTCTTATCTGCTTATCGGGTTCCAGAAAAGTCGACAGCGACAATAGACTGGCCTCCGAGAATGATGGATTAATTACGCATTATACATTGGGGATGAGGGGTGCGAGCTTATAGGCTCATGGATCTGACACTGACGCGCTACGCTAAGACCCAGGCCAGTCCCGCTGGTCGAACCGCATAGTACCTTGTATTGATACGTGGTTGCCTGTTGTTTCAACACATTGATTATCATTGAGTTCTCGAGATTTACCCTATCATACTAGGGTGATCCTGGACAAAGGAAAGCATTAAACTAATCATGGTACAAAATATGCACGGTGGATATCATGCTCGCCGAATACTCGTCGACGACAAAACAAACCCTAATACAACACATTGGCAGCGATAATATTGTAACAACAACAGCATGAAAGACAAATGGGTATGTATACTTTCGCCTCAATCATACAAATGCGATATCACTTCTCACACTTCCCGTCAGCTCTCTTTGCATACCCCTCTGCTCACTCCAGTCTCTGTCCGCCGATCGAATCAAGCTCACTCGGCGCGATCGAACCTCGTATGGCATGGAAGAATAAGAGGGGCTCTTGCGCAATGGTGGCAACGGCGGAGGATCCGTTCTAGGGGCTTCACCCGGCGCGTTTGACGCGACCTGGAACCAAGTCCGATTGTTCCCAAGGGATTGACGCTCATTATTTTGTGGGTCAGTTGATCCGGGGTACGCCGCACTACCGCCGGCTTCGCCTCGCTGGGCACTGCTTAAGCTTAACTCGCTGTAAAAGCGGGGTAGCGGAGCAATCGCCTCGGAATAATTCTGGGCGAGACTCGATTGACTGGGCTGCTTGTTGATCGGTCCCGACATCGGCGCGTCCGACGATTCCTCTGACAGCGAATGGAGGTAAGCCGACTGGCGGTGGTCATCGGTATAGATGGAGGCTGACATCGCCGCCGACCAGGGGCGGTCCTGCCGGTAATCATCGATATAATGGGAACTAGCGACAGTATCTGCTCGACTCACGGTGCTGCGCGCCCGATGGAGAGCGCGGCCACCGGATGAGCCACGACGAGCGAATTGGCCGGCAAACAGAGGATTGGAAGAGTTTCGGCTTTTTGCACGACTGTGCACGAAAGCTTCAAGGGAATCCGTATCAGAGATGGTCAGCGTGTCCGGCTCGACAGCTCGAAGGCTCACGCGCTTAGGATATTCCGTGCTTTCCCGTGCGCGGAGGGGCGGGCGAGGGAATAATGGCGCCAAATTCCCCACATCGCTCTCGTCGCTCTGGAATGAGGCTTGTGTGTTCTGCCAGGAGACACGAACGACCCCATGCCCCGGCGGCCCAAATCCACCGGCCCCATGGCCAGCGCCACTGAGCCTGACAGGCAGCCCTGAAGCAACTGTGGAGATGCCGCTGGAGCGCTTCGAATATCTCTTCGACCGCGATACCGTCGAGTTCCGCTTGAGTGACCTCCTCGGCTGAATCGGACGAAGTGGCTCACGCTTCTTTGATGTAGTCGTAGTGCGCCTGCGCACGGGAGGACTGCTCTGGAATGACAAGCGCTTTGATTGCGGAGGTGGATCCGCTACTGGTTTCGTCTCCTCCGGCCCCTTCGTGGTCGCCAGTGGACCGAAGTCCCAGTCCAGGGTTGAGTGGGGGTAGGCGTTCTCCTTGTCATCTGTGTAGTTGATGGTGTCGGCATCGGCCAAGGGCTTCGTGTGCCAGAAGATCTCGAGCTTTGGGGGTCTGGACGATGGCGACGGGCTTCTGAGCATCCTTGGCGGCTTGCCTGGGGTGGTCTGTTCAAAAGGCTGGCAGTGAGGGTACATGTCAGAATCGGGATCGGGGGGCAGAGATCCCCTCTTTTCGTCTGCCAGTCCTTCCTCCGGTCCTGGAGCGACATCTTTCTTCTTGTGACGCCAACAGAAGAATAGAAGTACAAGGGCGCTGAGAACAATGAGCGGAATTATGACCGAGATCGCAATGATGCCGGCCTTTTTGCCGCTGTTGTCGCTACTACCGCTGCCTTCGTCCGCTGCGGCTGTAGTGGCTGCGTTCTCGTCGTTCTTTTTCTTCAAGACGGTTTTGATTGTGAATTGCCGGGTATCCTCCGCAGTCTCCTCGCGAGCCGTCAGGTTGAGGTTGAAAGCTCCCGGAGTGATATCGGAAGGCACCTGACCATAAATGGTCTTGTTGTCGCGGTTGTAATGAAGCCAGGGGAGCTGATCACCTATTTCAACATCCAATTGGACAGAGTCGTCGGTAAGAATAGAGCTGTTGAAGACGAACATGAAGAATTGCCCGATGACAGCGTCGCATTCGTCCAAATCATCGTGAAAGAATTGAGAAAATTGCAGGCTGACAAGTAGTGTGGCCACGTCCTGAGATTTATCAGTCACAGTGATGGTGACATTCTGGTCTGCAGCGTCTGCTGGAGGTGTGCCGCTTAAGGAGAGCGAGTCTTTGTCCAATGCCAACCATGCCGGAGAATCCACATGAATATTTGCCAAATCAGTGCGCGTCGCTCCGTGACCATCCAGAGTCAAATCATCCAGGAAGTTAGGACTGTCGAATTGTTTCCCTTTGGTGACAAAGAGGGTCTGTGCACTTCGGTTGAAAGACAAAACGTGTGGGCTAACAGTCATCGCAAATGTCATGGTAGCAGCGCTGAATCCGGCTACATCCGAAGCGATCAGGTTGAAGCTGAATGTCTGAGGTCCGATATCCGGAGTAGAACCAGAGAATCGCAGGGCTGTCTGGTCGAATGAGACCCACGATGGCAGCGGCGCATTGTCAGGGGAAGTTCCGTAGTAGACAGTGGAGGGACGCGTGTTGGCGAACGTATCACGATCGAAGGATATGGAAAAAGAATCGCCAGAGTGTACCACAATCGTGTCTGGAGCCGACGTAGCGCCTATCGTTTCAAGTTGTGGTAGCAATGGTTTCCCCAACTTTGGCCCATCATCGGTTGTGACCACCAAGTTGACCTCCATGTTCACGGATCCCGTCTCATCGGAAGCCACCAATTCAAACTTTGGCGACCCGATGTCATCTTTCTGGGGCGTTCCGGATATCGTACGGTGCTTTGCATCTATTCCAAGCCATGACGGGGCGTTAAGAAGCGTATATTGAGTGTCGGGCCCGCTGCCAGCAAACGTGCCTTGGGAGAAGACAAATTCGAATGGTTCTGAGACTCGGGCTACTGGAGGCAGCTGTGCGTTCACAGGGTAAGTCGGCGCGAGGCCTGCAATTACCGTCCCCAGGATGCTGAGGAGACCCAACGCGATGAGCGCCATCTCTCCAGAGCAGTGAGAACGGTCGGGACGAGTGAGTGTCTTCGGTCAGATACACGAGAGGCAACTCGCACTGTCGCTCTGAAAAGTCACCCGACGCCAACCTTGGGGAGAAACCACAGTGATCTAGATGGTCGAGAGTTGAGGATTGAAGGTGAGAAACGAGGAATTGCTCTGCCCTTAGGGCAGAGGCTCTAGTTTCTTCCATCATGGCATTCGCGCCCAAGGGCCCAACGGGCACAGGAGAGGCGCGAAGCTTGCATCCCCTTCGAAAAGAGCCATGCCTGGATATGCTTGACGTCACTTGGGTATGGGAATGGTCAGAGATTGATGGTTCGCGGCGCGATAATTCTCACTCTGTGAAATGTAGGCCTCGCTCCCTCTGCAAGGGATGGCGTCGTCGGGAAGCCAAGGAGCGAGCCACCCTCCAACCACCGCCTGAACCGTCAATACCCTGACTCGGAGAATTGCAAATATTTGACAGATGTCCTGAAGGAATCAATTGGCGCTTGTGTGTTTTGGCCTCGTCGTGAGTAAACAACCTTATCCAGGGGACATAATCATGTACAAGCGATGCCGCAGGAGTGACAGGGGTAGCAGCAACAAGTCAAGGTCTCAAGGGTTATTTGACTACAAATCCAGGACCATTCTAATGCCAGTCCGGCCTGGCCCATAGTAATCTGGGATTTCCTCGCGCTCTGAATAACCACTGCGGGCGTACAAAGCTCTAGCTGGGGCTCGGTCCTTGTCCACCCACAACTGGATATACTGACAACCCTCCCGTTGCAGACGAGTGCGAACGTAGCCCATAAGCTGGAGCCCTACGCCCCGACGGCGATAAATCTCGGCTACACAGACTTTATGGAGCAGGGCAATGCCTTTCTGGCGGACGTAGACCGCATAAGCCAGAACCAGCGGGGGATTTGCGCCTGGGAGGTGGGCATACAGGACCCTCGTGTTGGGCTTCTTGCGCCAAAGCTCCTCTCCAAAGGTCATGCCCTCATTGGCAGGGAAACTCTTTTTCTCGACACGTGCGATCTGGGCAAGAATGTCCAGGGCTTTAATCCTAGTCAGGGAGTGGATATCTGAGAAGATCAGATCGGTCGACATTCTTGAAAGTTTTGAGAGTATGAGTACATCCAGGGCTGGGTTTGAAACGATCCCGAAAGTGACAGGGCAAGCCAGCCGCGGGAGGGCTGACAATGAAGGAACCAAAGGGACCGCAGGGCAAGGGTTTTGAGGGTAAGAGGACGTCCTCAAGAATGAGAACCAAAGGGAGGGAGGGGTATCGTGAAGAGCTTGTAGTCCGTCTGTCACTCTGCTCAGGCGCGTTTCCAACTAGACTTTGTTCTTAGCATGTAGTTGTAGTGGTAGCTTAGCAAAACATACTGAGTAATGTTAACATGCAGAGCCTGAGCGGTGGTAATTTACTGTCCAAGTCGGGTAACCCATTGATTCCAGGATTACCATACGGTACCGCAACACTCTTCTCATGCGGATCTTTGAGCTCCAACGATCCCTTCCTTTTCTCCAGGTACTGTACTCCGCACAGTACATGATAGAGTATCAAACATTCTCCATCGCGTTTCACCTCTCTCTCTCTCTCTCTCTCTGTCTCTCTCTCATTTCCATCCCCTCCCATCATCCAACCTATACAATCCCAACGCGCAGCACAACAAGAAAAGAAATCATGCCCCCCACCCAAGCCGACGACAAACGCCAAGCAGCCCGCGAAGTCATCGACATTCTTCATGAGATTTCCACCCTCCTAGTAAGCAAACCAGCCAGCCCGGGGTCCCTCCCTCCCTTGCCATTCTTGTGTATGGCCGACCAGACCAAACCTTCAATAATCCCCCACCCATCATGAATCACCTGGTAACCCCCACACCACCGCCGAGCTTGCACCTGCCTGCGCGGCTGGGGTTGGTGATACGCGTTAGTTCTGGGCGTATACTCCGCCTTAGCTTGATGTCGACATCCCTACTCTCCTCTCCGTCATCATGCCTTGATGGCCGGAATGGATTGGAACTAATCATCTTATGTAATGTACAGAACACCCATCTGGACCGCACGGAGCTCTCGCTTTGTGTCTCGCTTATTGAGAATGGGGTCAATCCGGAGGCTTTGGCGGTAGGTTTCCCCTGAGTTTCTTCGTTGCGTTTTCAGGGGGCTTATGCCAAGGATGTTGCTCGGTCTGGATGCTGACTTGGTGACCTTAGGCTGTGATCAAGGATCTGAGGAAGGAGGCTGGGTCTGGGGGTAGGGGGTTTGGTGAGCAGCAGCAGCAGCAGCAGCAGCAGTACGAGTGAGTAGGCGGGTGAGGTGTTGAGGGCGGTGGTGGGGGTGGAAGATGCAGGCCTCTTGAGGGTCTGGGTGAGATTTACCGTCGGTTTATGCTTGCATGTTTGGATTTTGATTTAAAGATACCCGTGATTTATTCTATTCATTTACTGAGATTTGAAGTGATGCATTGATTTCGTTTTAGTATGAGGGTTGAGATTATACGTTGCTTGTTTATGGGAGTGGGTATCTGGGGCCTTTGCTGAGACCTTAGAACTTGACTCGGACAGTTCAAACTCGTTCGTACTGACATTTAAATACAGTCTCTTGGTATCATGGGTTCGGGCCGCAAGGGCAAATAACACGGTTTGTGTAGAACAGATCAAGGTTACAACAACTGAATAGGCAGGCCACTGGATAAGCCGTGGAGGTAAGCTAGCGGATGGAAGAAGGCCCCGGCCAGAACTATGACTTTCCAGCGCCGGTTGTGCTCTCCTTGGACGCTGCTTCCGCTACCGTCTCGACCGTCGCGGCTTTGGAAGCGCCCTCGGCGGTGGCGGGTTCCTTCACCTTCGTGGTGGTGTCCTTCTCATCTTCGCTATCCCCAAGACTGAACGGGTCGTGTTCTCCTACCGGGGACGGTTCCACGGCAGCTAATGGTTGCCATTTGCTGGACTTGCCTGTCGTCGCGGGCGAGGCGCGCCGGACCGGTTCGGATGCATCGTACAGTGAATCAATCTCCGTTGGGGGCCCGTTCTGGAAGGCAACCTTGCGTCTGTCGGGGGAGGGTGACGAAGTCTTGTACAAGTTAGGGTTTGCGAGAGGGCGGGGAGGACGCGCGGGAGGAGCTGCGCGAGATTCGTCAGTGACGCTTCATCGCCTTGAAGTCATTCAATCCACTTACCCTCGGAGTCCCTCAATTCCAGCGCTGAGAAGTCGTCGCTCAAGACTCGGTGGTCGGCGTCGTACCGCTCACGGTCCCCGCTCCGACGACTTATGTCGCCGCTGCGACGCGGACGGCCGAAGGGATCTTCGCGCGGGCCCTGAGCAGCCTGACTGCTGGTGTCTTCTTCCGGCTCTTCTCCATCCAGCCTCTTCTTGAGATTCGTTACCCACGAGTTTACCTTGGACTGGGTTTCCAGGAATCCTTTGCGGATGTTCTCGCGAATGACGGGCAGGTCGTCTGCGGCAGTCACACGGGTCAGCAAGCTCGGACGTGCACATCAGGGCTGAATGGAAACCAACCATCGAAGAAGCTGTATTCTTTCTCCTCCTCTTCCTCGCTTTCTCGTCGCCGCTGGTACGCGCGATCGTCCTCATACCGAGGCTGCGGGGCCGCGCGGCGGTTGTAGTGTTCGGCAAGCTGGCGGGCATACATCTCATCCTGCTCGAGCTGTCTCTGGGCGGCCGAGGGACGGGGAGGCTTCGGAGGGGGTGCGTCTTGTTCGGCGGCATTGGGATCAGTCATGCCTGGGGAGTAGATGAGAGGTTTAGTCGGAACGAAGAGGTAGCACTTGTGGGTGGGGACTACAGACCTAATAGAGCATGGAAGGCCCGTTCCACATCCCAGTTGCTTGCCGTCAGCACTGCTCTTACGACTCCGATGTCGATCGTGGGGAAAGCTTCTTTGAGGGTATTCTCGGCCTGCTGCCGGGGGCTCACGGGGCGGGGTGGCTTTGGCGGGGCAGCTTCCGCGGCGGGCGGCTGAGCTGGGGGAGCGGAGGGGAAAGCTGGGGTGACACCGGTCTCCTGAGCTTCATCGTCGAAGTCCAGAGGACGCGCCGTGGTGGGCGACTCTGGTTTCGGACTGGCTGGCACTGCAGAGAGTCTGTTGGCCGTCTGGGGTAACCTTGGAGTTAGTAGTCGCAGTTGAACCGGGGCTGCGGGATCTAGAACATACGTTGTCTTCTTCCGACATGATGAACTGGATGGGTTGGGAAATGTGAAGGAGATGTAGGATATGTGTGCAGAGGGTAGATATTCAGGCACACAGCCCTGAGACTAAAGTTGGCGGTTCCTGGGGATTTATTTGATTGCGTGACGTGGAGGAGAGAATTCGCCCAACAGGCAGAAAGTATACCAATGATTGCTTGACTCTATCCGCCGGCCCCCTTTCTGATTGTCCCTGGTGACGTTGCATCACGTGCCGAGTGTGCTTAGCTGACATAATCCACCAGTGCCTTTCCATCCTGATTGAGCATAACTCGTAACTTACATACTTGGGTTGATATTCGTGATATCGTTCGCATTGGTCGTCTTGAATGGAGCTGGAGAGGTAGCGACCTCCGAAATTTCCTGAAACTTCTGTATCCCTGAGGCCTCGTTCAATATGTCTCAGTTGGGCCAGTCACTTATCATCGGATCTTATTGTGGCTAAAAACTAAGCCTTTCAGCTAGTCAGGTTAGACTAGGCTGATCATCGATTGATTCCAGAAGTATTCTTCAGCATGGCTTCGGAACTTGAACTCGGTTCCTCTTTCATACCTGCCTTGTATAAGCCTGCCTCGCTGCTTCCCATCGCAAGACATAAGCAAAGTCTACTCTATCTGGTCGAAACCTACCCCGTCACCATTGTCGTGGGACAGACTGGAAGCGGAAAGACGACCCAATTACCCCAATATCTCGAACAAGCAGGATGGTGTGCAGATGGGAAAGCGATTGCTATCACGCAGGTAACATTACTTCCGTCCTTTTCGTTCGGCCGTTGACCAGTCAAGCTAACAAAGTTGCAGCCGCGTCGGGTGGCTGCCACAACTGTGGCCGCCAGAGTTGCCGAAGAAATGCGATGCAAGCTAGGCGAGGAGGTGGGCTACTCAATCCGCTTTGAGGACCTGACGTCCGCTTCCACGAGGATCAAGTTCCTAACCGACGGGATGCTACTTAGGGAGGCACTCGTTGACCCCCTGCTGTCGCGGTATTCGGTGATCATGGTCGACGAAGCCCATGAGCGGTCTCTCAGCACTGATGTACTTCTGGGCATTCTGAAGAAGATCATGAAGAAACGTCCGGAGCTGAGGATTGTCGTCAGTAGTGCAACTCTGCAGGCCGAAGACTTTCTACGCTTCTTTGCTGGGGAAGAGTTCGACGACGATGCAGAATCGGGCGAGATCGGTGGGAAGGTTGGCAGGATTATTAGTCTAGAGGGTCGCATGTATCCGGTGGATATGCTCTTCCTCGAGTCACCTGCAGAGGACTACGTCGAGCGGTCCGTCAAGACAGTCTTTGATATACACCTGCAAGAAGCAGAGGGGGACATCCTTGTGTTCTTGACCGGGCGAGAGGAGATTGACACAGCTATACAATTGATTTCAGAACGCGCTGCCACGCTTCATCCCAAAGCGCAATCGTTGCTCCCTCTCCCGCTGTACGCCGGCCTCACGACAGATCAGCAAATGTACGTGTTTGAGCCAGCGCCTGAAAACACTCGCAAGGTCATTGTGTCCACCAACATCGCCGAAGCATCCGTTACTATCAATGGGATTGTGTATGTGGTGGATTGTGGTTTCGCCAAATTGAGAGCTTACAACCCGACCACGGGCATCGAAACATTGACAGCGGTCCCGATTTCCAAAGCAGCGGCAGTCCAGCGTGCAGGTCGAGCTGGGCGCATCAAGCCAGGGAAGTGCTTCCGTCTCTACACCCAGCAGGCATATGAAGCCCTCCCCGAGGCGACTGTCCCGGAGATCCAGCGATCCAACCTGGCGCCGGTGATCATGCAGCTGAAAGCTCTTGGAATTGACAACATCGTCCGTTTTGACTTTCTAACATCTCCCCCCGCCGAATTGGTGATCCGTGCTTTCGAGCTCCTGTATTCTCTAGGCGCAGTCGACGATCATGCCAAACTCACCAAACCGCAGGGCATGCGCATGGCAGAGTTGGCCGTGGACCCCATGATGGCAAAGGTGCTCCTTTCCGCGCCGGGCTTTGGCTGCCTAAGCGAGATTCTTTCTATCGCGGCAATGGTCAGTCTTCAGGGCACCGTCTGGATCCAACACGACGGTGATCGGAAAACATCCGAGAGCATGCGGAGGAAATTCGCAGTTGAGGAAGGCGATCATTTGACGTATCTCAATGTCTACCAAGCCTTTGTCACCAAGGGCAAGAAGGACTCGAAGTGGTGTCGGGATAACCTCTTGAATTTTCGATCTATGCAACGCGCCGTGAGTATCCGCGCCCAACTGAAACGATACTTGGAACGTTTTGGGATCCAGGTCGATGAGACGCTTTCTGCCCGCGCCAGACAGGAGGATCCAAGCAAGCTGTCGGAAAAGATACAGCGATGTCTCACAACAGGCTATTTCGCACATGCTGCAAAGATGCAGCCGGACGGCACGTTCAAGACGGTGAGCGGCGGGTTAACGCTGCATGCTCATCCGAGCTCGCTGATGTTTGTGAGTCACCCACACTTGCCACTGGATTAGGAATATTTTTGCTAATTGGTGATGCAGAATCGCAAAGCCGAATGGGTCATATTCCATGAAATACTACAGACGGGAGAAAAGACCTACATCCGCGATATAACCAAGATCGAAAAGGGCTATTTGCTCGAATATGCACCGAACTATTATCAAGTGCGGTAATAGATTCTTTTGCAGAGATTCCTTGCCAAAGCATTTTTGTACAGTAGATGATCCTTGGTAGTCTATGTTTCTATGATGATATCTCATTATGCATGAAGTGAAATCTTGTCATTTGGGTGGAGGCAAAATTACGACCTTTGCCAAGCCATAAAAAGCGAGCGTAAGATCATTTAGTTTGGCAGATTCATTGCTCACAATTTGACATTTATGTCTAATAGCTAATACAAAAGTCAAATGAAGAAAAACACGAGAGGTGTCTTGCTGGGTTTAAACGAGAGTGAATTGCTGAGTTGATGTGAATGAATGGGTGACTTAGCCGAACAATCAAACGTCGCGTTGAACTCGCTGAACACCTTGCTTGTTTTCATATTCATCGTGCTTACCCAAGGTTCTCGGACCACCGCCTCTTACTCCAACTAGCTTCTCAGCCGATTTTGACTCGACCTTTCGTATTCTGAAGCAACCACCAGGAGATTCGAGCGCCAAATTGCGACATGTCGGGTCATCACCATCATCACGGCCACGGCGGCGGACATTGCCATGACGAAGACGGTCACGACCACTCCAATGACATCACCCCAGCCATTCAATCGCTTCTTTACTCTCAGGTTCAGTTCGACTCTATCACAACACTCAACGGTGCGAATTATACCTGCGCTTGCAGAGATCGATTCCTTTCAAAGAGATTGGATACTAACAAACAAGGCAGAGGCGACGCCCAAGTCCGGCGCTGCAATCGTTAAGAAAACATGGGCGGAGAGACTCAACGACGAGCCGGAGCTCGAAAGCGATGCCGATGAGCAGCTCCTGATGTACATTCCGTAAGTTCTGCCTTGGAGGGTGTGTTCGCAGCCGGGGGAAAAAACTGTCTTGCTTGTCGCTGTTGCTACCCCGCCATTGCCCCTCCTCGAGTTTTGGTGTCGCGAACGAGCGCAGACCACTTCAACACGCTTCGATCCCAACTGTTTCTATCACTTTTGACAATTAACTAATACTTCCCGGGACATGATGCAGCTTTACCGGCCAAGTCAAAGTCCACTCTCTGCTGGTCTACACCGCGCCCACTCCCTCCGCCCCCAAGACGTTGAAACTGTTCAAGAACCGGGACGACATCGACTTCACAACCGCGTCCGAGTTGTCGCCCACCCAGACGATCGAGATCCCCCAGCCGGTTGCCGGCGCCGATGTCTTTGAGATCCCCCTGAACCGCGCGCATTGGAATGCCACCACCTCCATCACGCTGTTCTTCGAGGATAACTGGAGCGATGGCGAGGAAGACGTGACCAAGGTCGGCTACGTGGGATTCAAGGGGACTTTTATGGCGTTGAATCGCGAGCCCGTTAACTTCCTGTACGAGGCCGCGGCCAATCCGAACGACCATGTCGCTATTCAGGGCGTCAGCGGTGTGGGCAGTAGAATCCTGTGAGGATGGTCACCTTGACTGTTACTGTTGCTGTTGCCTGTGCCTGTTGATGCGGTGCAGTGGTGTTGTGTTAATTTGTGATCGTGCTTTTTCTATGGTTATGGAGCTGGACTCTATCCCCAATGCTAGTCTGAATTTCAGCTTATGCATGTTTCTAACATTGAACTAACTGGAGCTATCTAATGATATGATGGAATGTGATGATGACCCATTGACAAACAACCTAGAACTCCAGAAATGCTGAAACTTATATAGACAAAAGGATGAGTGATTTCATGCCAGGACAGCGGTTCGCTCTTCGGCCTTGACCTTTCGTCCATTGGACGATGGCTCGGCCTGCGCTTCTCCCGTCTCTGTCTCCTCCTCTCCAACTTCTGGAAGCGACGAGACCGGCGCACTCGGCAATACCACTGGCCCTTGTGCCTGGCGCTGCAGCTCCTCCAACTCCTCTTCGACCTCGTCTTCGTCCTCCCTGGAGAGACGACCGGCAAGCATCTGACTGATCTCCTGTACCACCCCGCAAAAGTCGACAACATTAGCATATCACCCATGAAAAAAGCCTCCCTCAACCATAGAATACCCAAGCTGGACTAAACCTACCTCCTGATAAGCTCGCGCCTCCTCTGTCTCGCCCATTAGCTTCTCGACCCCCTCGATGCCGCCCATCTCCCGGTTGATGGTCTGCAGCACCTGCGTGCCCTGCTGCAGACCGAAGAGCACATCCTTCTGCACGAGCGCGAACTCGATCTGGCCCGTGAGCTGCTCCAGCTGCTCCAGCTGCTTGTCGGTTTTCTCCAGCAGCGACTCCTGGTACTTCTTGCGGCGCAGGGCGAGCAGGGCGCGCTTGCGGTCGTCCCGCGCCAGGCACTCCTTGGCGATCGCCGTTTCCCGGTCCGTCAGCACGGTGATCCGCTTCTGGTACTGGCGGAGCTTGTCGCGTTGGTTCTTGAGGTCGAGGATCGCTCTGTTGTACAGTACACACGGTGGTTAGCTTATCTATCGCGGTGCGGGCAGAGGTGATAAGTGTCCGGTTGGAGGCTCCTTGAAGTACCATCCGGCCTAGGACACACGGGATGTACTAGAAGACAGAAAGGGGAGTCTTACCGATCCTGAGCAGAGATCTTATGGGAGCTGTTTGCATTCCCCATTGTCAACGCATAGTGTCGTTCTGTTGAAGAGTCACTTCCGAGACTACTATGGAGGTAGAGTCAGGCGGCCGATAACAGATGACGTCCACTGATATCCGGTTTGGGTATGGTCAAGGGGGGAGGGCGGTCAGACCGTTACTCCAATTGAAGTGAGGTAATGACGGTAATGCAGTTACCGATCTGTAATTTTTGCTCATTTCCTCCGCCGGCCAAATTGATTCTCCGATCTCCAAAAATTGTAGAAGATCCCCACTGGGCAGCGATTGAAGCGTTTATCGGATCGGCTGGTTTTCTCGTGCATTGGCGCGCTTCGTTTCGATAAATAAAATCATTGGACGCACGAGGAATAACGCTCTTTCTCGACTTGGGACACAATGGGTCGCGGGGGCAGGCCAAGCCTGAGACAGGGCTTAGATAAAGATGTAAGCAAAATGCAAATCTCCTCCTCTATCGCGCAGGATACCGATGTATACTACCAGATGCTAATCTGCGCTTTTGTTGGCTGGTAGGTCTACCAGATTGTGCGCAAAATCATCGACGAGCAGGCGGAGAATGGAGCTACGCGGATTTCTGTTTCGACGATATACGACACAATCAAGCGATCGAACTCGAGTCTGAATCGCAAACCTAAGAGGATTCTCGAGGATAGCATCGAACGTGTGGTGGAGGTGATTAAAGGCGATGAGGAGGAGGAGGATTCCGTTGAAGGGGACTTTGAGGGGCTGGAGGAGCTGGCAGCGCCGGTGAGTTACATGCGCGGAGGACTATATGTTCTGCTCTGCTTCCCAGAGGTATGTATTGACGAGTGGGTGTAGGAGTCCAACAGTTTGAACAAGAGCCTCGTCGGCATGTGGAATACCAAGAACGGCGCAACGGACGCCCAGAAATCAGGCGAGACGAACAATACGACAGACAACACGGCCACCACGCCGGCTCCTAAATCGTCAACGAAAAAGCGACACCATGGCGGAGAATCTACCTCCTCCAAACGCCGCAAGGGCGACACTGCCGTCGACCGATCCCCACCCACGCACGTCAGTCTCGCGGACCTGGGGGGCTTGGACGATGTGGTTGAGCAGCTCGGAGACCTGGTCATCCTGCCCATGACCCGCCCACAAGTCTACATGTCCTCCAACGTGCAGCCGCCGCGCGGCGTGCTGCTCCACGGTCCCCCCGGTTGCGGTAAGACGATGATCGCCAATGCCTTCGCCGCCGAGCTGGGGGTGCCCTTCATCTCCATCTCCGCCCCCTCCGTCATCTCGGGGATGTCCGGTGAATCCGAGAAGGCGCTGCGCGAGTACTTCGAGGAAGCCCGGCGCATCGCGCCCTGCCTCATCTTCATCGACGAGATCGACGCCATCACGCCGAAGCGCGAAAGCGCGCAGCGCGAGATGGAGAAGCGCATCGTGGCGCAGCTCCTCACCTGCATGGACGACCTGGCGCTCGAGAAGACGGACGGCAAGCCCGTCATCGTGCTGGCCGCCACCAACCGGCCCGACAGCCTGGACGCCGCGCTCCGCCGCGGCGGCCGCTTCGACAAGGAGATCAACATGACGGTGCCGTCGGAGCCCGTGCGCGAGCAGATCCTCCGCGCGCTGACCCGCAAGATGCGGCTGGCCGACGACCTCGACCTCAAGCTCCTGGCCAAGCGCACCCCGGGCTTTGTGGGCGCCGATCTCAACGACCTGGTCGCCACGGCCGGCGCGGCCGCCATCAAGCGGTACCTCGAGATCCTGAAACAGAACAGCGGGCCCGAGGACGAGAAGATGATGGACATGGACCTCGAGGACCTTCGCGTGACCGACGACGACCTCAGCCCCAAGGTCAAAGAGATCCGGCGGCTGATCATCCACGCCAAGGACACGCCCATCGGAGACGAGACGCAGACGGTCCTCGTGTCGAACGCGGACTTCTTCACGGCGCTGCCCAAGATCCAACCCTCGTCCAAACGCGAAGGGTTCGCGACGATCCCGGACACGACGTGGGCGGACATCGGGGCGCTGGGCGGGATCCGCGACGAGCTGTCGACGGCGATCGTGGACCCGATCCGCCACCCGGAGATCTACGCCAACGTGGGCATCACCGCGCCGACGGGGGTGCTGCTGTGGGGACCCCCCGGGTGCGGTAAGACACTGCTCGCGAAGGCGGTGGCCAACGAGTCGCGGGCCAACTTCATCAGCGTCAAGGGGCCTGAGCTCCTCAACAAGTTCGTGGGCGAGTCCGAGCGCGCGGTGCGCCAGGTGTTCGTGCGCGCGCGCTCCTCGGTCCCCTGCGTCATCTTCTTCGACGAGCTGGACGCCCTCGTCCCGCGCCGCGACGACACCCTCTCCGAGGCCTCCGCCCGCGTCGTCAACACCCTCCTCACCGAGCTCGACGGCCTCGGCTCCAGCCGCCAGGGCATCTACGTGATCGCCGCCACCAACCGGCCCGACATCATCGACCCCGCCATGCTGCGGCCAGGCCGCCTCGAGACGCTGTTGTTTGTCAACCTCCCCAGTCCCCTCGAGCGTGCCGACATCCTGCAGACCCTCGTCCGCAAGCTGCCCATCGAGTTCGACGACAACCTCCGCCGCCTCGCCGAGGAGTGCGAGGGCTTCAGCGGTGCCGATCTCGGCAGTCTGCTGCGCCGCGCCGGCTACTCCGCCATCAAGCGGCGCGATACCATCAAGTTCGAGGACTTTGTCGCCGCCAAGGCGTTCATTCGGCCCAGTGTTACCGATCTGAAGAAGTATGAGCGTTTGAGGAGGGATTGGAGCGGTGGTGTTGTTTAGGTTGCGTTGCTGTTGCGGGATGAAGGTTACTGTACATAGATAGATAGACTGAGAGGTCGGAAGGTGCTTTCTTCCCTGGTAAAGATTTACCGGGTGTGGGTGTGGTTCCACTGTTCTATGGTTTTATGGTAACCTGTAGTAGACCTCCAAGGCGGGTTCGATTGCGTGGTATGCATAGAGGGGGAGGGTAGATAAGCTACGTACAGGGGATTAGATTGGTTGGGCCTCGGGCTGGTACTAATTTACGTAGTAAACCAGTAGATGGCGCTACCTCTACTCTACATATGACCACGACGGTGAAGGAAACTTTTTGAATGGATATCGAAAGAGAGAGAACAACAAAGAAATAATGTATATACACACACCGAGAACGCCCTTCTCATGTAGATATGACGGAAAACTGCAAACAGGAGATGATGGATAATAACAACACAGAAAGTATGCGCTGAGCTGAATCAAATCTACTACATCCACAAACGACACGTGCCGTCGGCGCCGGCACTGACACACCACGCCTCGCGGGGGTGCCAGTCGATGTCCAGCACGCCCAGCTCGCCGGTGATCTTGTGACCCTTGAGGACCTTGAGCGGGACGATGCTGGCGTTGCTGAGCATGTCGCCCGTGACGCTGCCGTGGAAGATCTGGAGAGAGCCGTCGTCGCTGGCGTCGGCGAACAGGGGGTAGCGGCCGCTGGGGTGGAACTTGACGGCGCGGATGGCCTTGCGGTGGTACCGCAGGGTCTTGTAGGGCCGCTGCGAGAGTTCGAGATCGTGCCACAGGAGCCGGCGGTCGTACGAGCCCACGATGATGTTGTCGCCGCCGGAGGCAGTGGACGAGGTCGGGTGGATGTCGAAGGAGGAGATCCAGCGGGCTCCCGGCTGGACGATCTTGACCAGCAGCTGGCGCGAGAGATCGTACCCGCGCACAGTGCGCTGGTTGGCGACGAAGAGGATCGGCTTCGACGGGTGGAAGTGCGCCGTCTGCGGCGGGCCGCCGCCCTTGATGCGCCGGCTGAACGGGTATTGGGTGAGGTGCTTGGAGACCGTGTGAATGGCAACGGCCACGGAGGCAGGGGTGGAGGCGCCGGGGCACACGGTGACGAAGTAGTCTCCGCGGCGGTGCCAGGAGATGGACTTGGCCACGTAGCGGAGTGGGATGACCGCGCACACGCCGGAGTCGGTGAGGGCCGACGAAGGGCGGATCCACTGCGGGGGTGTCTTCTTGCCTTCCTCGGCGGCGCTGGGAGCAGGCTTCGAGGCGGCGTATCCCCATCCAGCGTCGAGGAGTTCCAGACTGGCCTGCTCGAGCTCGGGGTCGAGAATGGAGGGCACCATGAGGTAGAGGTCGTCGCCCGCCGCGGCGGCCAGAACCACGGCATCCTTGCCGGGTCTCCAGCGGACGACGTTGACGGCATCCTCGTCACTCAGCTGAACGCTCCACAGCTGACGACCGGTGAGCAATTCCCAGACACGAACGGTACCGTCATCGCCAGCAGTCGCCAACCAGACGCCAGTAGGGTCGACCGCAATGGAGCGAACACGGCCCTTGTGTCCTCGGAACACGGTAGCACACATCGACGGGAAGGGTTTGAGCTCCTCGGGGCTGGGGAGCTTGGGGAGAAGACTCTCGGGATCGATGTTGAGCTTGCTGCGCCGAACTCTGGGGGCCAAGTAAAGGTCCAAGCAACGCTCGAATTTCTCCTTGACAAACTCGCCATAACCAGGAACCTTGCGAAGAGAGCCAAAGTCGGTGGGGAGATACTCGCGCTCCCGGTCTTCGGGATCCGCTTGCTCCCAGGTCTTGCGCTCCTTCTGGTCGGGCAGATACTCCGGAGGGGGGTGGTAACTCTCTTCGTAGCCGGGCGGGGGAAGCTTGGGAGCGGGGACATGCATGATATGATCGGGCCGCTCCTCCTCGTCCGCCCACAGGTCATATTTGATGAGATCCTTGTCCTCCTCCTCTTGCTCTGATGGGGGCTTGTAAGGCAGGATACGACCTTCTCTGATGGCTTTGACGAGCTTCATGACACGCTTGGCCTCGTGCTTGGATGGCAAGAAGCGGCGCTTGGGTTCGGGAGCCGCGCTCAGGGGCATGACTTCCTTCTCCGTGGTGAACCATTCCATCAAGGGCTCGTAGGGGTTGTAGCCGTCCTCCGGAATCTCGTTCATCTGCACCTTGCGCAGCAATTCCAGCTCGTCCTGGCTCAACTCCAGTGGCTTGCCCGTCGAAGGATCGGTGAGTCCAGTGAAGCCCTTGGGGATCTCGATGCTATCGAGCAGCGCATCCAGCGCCTCTCCGGTAGCGGGACGCATGATCTTCTTTCCATTGATATCGTAACCGATGTGAGGGTATTGGTCGTAGAAGGACAACGGGATATTGCCGATAGTGTTGGAGTTCTCGTCAATATCAGAGTAGTCAGAGTTGTCATCCGGGTTGATTTCGTCGTAGACGTAGCGGTCATTTCCATTGGCATCCTTTTCGATCCGGAAATTCACCTCTGCCTCGTCACCCGAGCTTTCATCGTCCGCGGGAGCTGCAGTCAATTTGGTGGAGTTCTTCTTGACGGCATCTTCACCATCCGAGGGAATCTCATCGCTATCGAGCTCCTCCTCTTCATCATCGTCCTCATCACTGCTGAATTCGTCGACCAATTCAACCTCAGAATCGTCCTCGTCACTAGAAAGATCATTGGCGCTGTCCGAAAGCGCGCCGTTCAAATCTCCAGACAATTCGTCTCCGGAGAAGGCGCCAGCTTCCTCCTCCACATCTCGAGTAACAGCCTTGCGCTTCTTCGAGCCTGCTGAAGCAACCATGATGACGGTAGAACGCTTTTCAAAATGCGTTCGGTGCTTTAACAACGACAACCGTTCGGGAGACCGACTTGATTCCTCGCCTTGCAACTTTTTTTTTTTCTGCGCCGGGAAGATTTGCGATCTCCCACCGCCCACGTGATACACCGCCCGCCCTTATCGTTCCGCCGCTCTGGCAAGTTTATCGATAATACAGCAATACAGCAATAATTACCTCGGTGGCTCATCACGGCCAGTCTTGCATGGTCGCCCACCGTGCAGCCTCTTTTGCGCTCGCTTGCTTGCTTGCTGTCAAGTGCTATAGTCTTTGAAACACGCCAATAATCTATCATGGCGCAGTTTGAGCCTCAGGCTGAGTGGTTTCAGACCCCACTCACCCTGTCGGACAGCACTTTCAATGATACTGTGGCGCGGCCGGTGAAGAGACATGCTGCGTGTGATGAGTGCAGTATGCCTGACGCACAAGATCCAGGCTCATCATCTATAGGCTGACAAATTTAGGGAAGCGCAAGCTGAAATGCTCCGGTGAACAAACTGGATGCACCCGGTGTCTAAAACAGGATCTACTCTGCCACTATTCGGAACAGAAGCAGATGGGACGACCGCCGAAGAAGCGCTTACGGGAGGAAGAAGATCCTTCGTCGCTTGGTCTTGATAACGGGCTATGGAGCGCAGATGCGGATCTCAGTCATCTTCTGCCAACTGATACTGTGGGAATGGGGATCCCACCGAGGGACACTTTACAGTCAGGGATTGCAGCTTATACACCACAGACGACCCCTCCTGATCACTTGGCAGACGACACCCAGAGCCCACCGAGTCGCATGGATCTTGCAACGCCTCTGAACTGTGTACCGACGACCACCACTCCATGGCCCGACTTCTCCAGTGTCTCTGCGGCGACAGCTAGTCTGACACCGCTCCCGCCGGACGTGTCATATCCATCCCCCGACCCCGCCGATTCGCCCGACCAACAATGTTCATGTCTATCACGTCTCTACCTATGCCTCAGCCACCTGTCCTCCCTCGCCCCCTTCCCGATCTCGCAACACACCTTCTGCTCATTATACATCGCGGCGCGAACAGCCAGGGAGGTCATCCGCTGTCGAATATGCCCCTTGCGCTTCAGCACGGGGATGCAGAATGTCATGTGTACCGCGACTCTGCTCGCGGTCATTGCCGATTCATGGCTCCGCGTTTACAAGGCCAACCCCGTGGATCTGGGCAAACAGTCGACGTCTCCTGCATACGCCGCGACGATCGAACAGTCGCTTAATCCGGCAGCCGGCTGGAAAGACTGGCTACGGCAGACTGTCCGAGGCGGGGTCGTCGGCGGGCCCTACGATCCGGCTGGCTCCCCGCAAGTCACGGAGACTCCCAGTCTCCTCGCCCTGGTTGAGGAGATGGAAGCACGCCAGCGATCATGGCACCAGTCGCATCCACTGCCTGCGGAGGAGCGCCTCCTACCCGTCCAAAACTGTAGTACAGGGGAGAGCGAACTGCTATGCCTACGCGTCATCAAGAGCGCGAGGGAGGTCATCGCCAAATTCGGATTCGAGCCCTCCGATTACCCGCAAGGAACGACACCTGTGACAAGCGGGATGTAGCTTGTGGTCATCCGCGACTACCATGTGTGCATGATATTGAAGCGTAAATCTGCTCTACCGATACCATTATGTTATTTATGCAGACGATAAGATATTCGAATATGAAAGGACTGTCTTATCTACCGATGCTGGCGCAATGGCCCGCTATCCTGGTCTATTACCTGGCACCTGTACCTAGTACCTGGGAACTACCTATCTCTACATGTCTACTAATATATGCATCTATCCCAAGACCTAGCTAGTGGCTACACCTTGAGCGAAAATGCTTATAATTCTGCAAAACAGTACATGGTGCAAGCCAACTTTCTTTTATTGTCCGGTAATGCTAAGTTAGGAAAGAAAAGCAAGAAAGATTCCCAGGCGAATATGACCAGTCGTGCGCCGATGAAGTATCCAGAGCAATATGATATAATAGTTACACAAGTCATTAGCATATGAGAGCAAATGTACGGGGTGGGCCGTAAGCAAGATGCAAGAAGACAGCAACATCAGAACGGGGAGTAACTCTGAAAAGCGTTACTCCTCGTCGTCATCATCCACGATATAACGATTCTTCTTCCGAGTTGGAGGGGTATTCGCACTGGCGTCGGGCGACGGGCGTTTGTGACGGGGTCTCGCAGGCGGGGCATCATCTTCGTCGCCTTCGGCGTCCATGTCTTCGTCCTCGAGGATATCCTCGTCGTCATCATCGTCCACGATCTCGGGCTCCTCGTCGCTGCCAACCAGGAATCCGTCGTCTTCGTCGTACTCGTCCTCGCGGGTACGTCCGCGGCGGTCGTAGTCCTCCTCGTCATCTGTGTAGATCTCGCCGCGGCGGTTCGGCTTGCGCGCCTTCTTGGCGCGAGGTCTCGTCGTCATCAGACCATCGTCATCCTCCAGGCCGCCCACGGTGAGACCGCCGCCTCCGGTACGGTGGCCGAACCCAGCCCGCCGGCCACGGTCCAGCTCCCGGTCCGCGAGCTGCTGGCGCCGGCGCGCCGCCTTGAGCTTCTCACGCTCGGCCATCTCGGCCTGGCGCTTGGCCAGCTCCGGATCTTCCTTGACTTCGATGACGGGCGCCGAGCCGTCCAGCGTCTTCTTGCCGCTGCGGGCGGCCGCAGCCAGCGACTCCTGGAGACGCTGCACCGCATCATCCGTCTCCATTGTCGTGGGGTACACGGTGAGGCCGTGGGTGAGGTGGGAGGTGAGCCGGAAGACGGAGGAAGCCTCTGCGGCGGCACCCAGGTAGACGTGCGAATCCAGCTTGACATCGTACTCGCCGGCTTTGTTGAGCGGCGCCAGCGGTTTCGTGGAGATGCGGTACTGCTCCTTCGGCGCCGAAGCAAGCTGGAGCGTCATGGACCCATCCTCCCAGCGGATGATGCGAGCATTCGATTGAAGGAGGGATTCGTCCTGGGGGTCGTGTCTCCAGCACAGAGAGGTAGCGGCGGTCGTGAAGGGAGGCGCAACATAGGTTTCCGGGTTAAACTCTTCGGTTTCCACCGAGAGAAAAGGGGGGACGGGCATTGTGTAAATCTAGATAGGAAAACAGGCGAGTGAGTCTTTCGTTTCTGTGACGTGGTAGAATCATCTTGCATACCTCGCCGTTGGAAGTCAAGGGTTCCGGCGCGCGACTCAGTGTCATATCCATGATGTTCACAGTTTCCTGGAACTGTTCATCGCCCCCATCTTCTTCGTAGTCCATGCGCTCTCCAGCGCGGTCGTAGCGGTCCACATCATCTCCCGAGTCGAGCTCTTCGTCGTCGAGTGTACGTTGAGGTTGTCTAGTGCTGTGTTAGCCTTCATATCATGACCCGGTCAAGCGCGGACATTTTCGCATACTCATTGTCATCTCCGAAACCTCCATCTGAAGCATCTGAGCCGAAGAGATCGGCGTCATTGTAATTGTTCACATTGCCCGCATCTGAGCCGAGCTCGCTTCCCGACGGGCTTCCCGGTCGATCGGCTGCTGCACCTCGCCCGGGACGACGGACAACATCCTCATCTGAAGAGGACATGCTGGTGTGATGTGTAGTAATTAAGTGTGTTAAACCAGGTTCCGGGGTCGGCTATCAGTTGCCGCGTGAGAAGAGCACTGGCAAGTCAGAGCTTGTGTATAGTGCAAACTTGCAACTGAGTGGCTGGAAAACTTTCGATACGGGTCTTTGAAGGGAAAGTCACCCCGAAGAGGAGCCTGAGCTGGTGTAAAAGAGGAGTCACACAAGGGACGGAGAATAATGCCGGGCTCCGTCAATTGATCGTTGTAACTTGTAACTTCAAAGATGTTCCAGCTCGTAGCACTCCCGTTGAATTGAAGCGGAACAACTGGATGATCCCGTCCGAACCCAAGTAGGCTTAGTGGAAGGCGGAAGCTCGACGGGCCAGACCGAATGAGGACCGAATGAGGGACTGAAACAATCGCCCCCCTCCCTCCCAATCATTTACTCCATTCATCTCTCTTTCTTGTCTCTCTCTCTCTCTCTCTCTCTCTTCTCCGTCTGGGTTTCTCCAGTCGTGATTTATTCTTCTGGATTGCCGTCGCTGCTCTTTCGTCTCTTGTTTCTCTTTCCATCCTTGCCTCTATCCGTCGCCTGCCACTCTAGACTTCGTTATTTCCATCATTTCCTCGTGTTCTCGAGCATACACCGCTTTCCACCATGGCGACCTTCTTCCAGAGTGTGTATGTGGTCCCCCTCTTCCCCTAAGAATGTTATGCCGCACGGTCACTCTCCCCTGAAATTCCCTTTGCCGCAGCATGGTCAGAGGCATTTGAAATGATTACGCCCCTGGCTTGCTTATCAAGAGGCCACGCCATGCGCTTCCTCCATTGATTCCATATTCCTCGTGTTTCTTTTCTTTCTATTATTCCACTTGAATAGTTGAAGCAGTGGACACTGACCTGCGATTCGATATCGTGTTTAGTCGCCAAGGCTTTGGCAGAGGAGGCAACAACAAGAACAACAACAACAACAATAACGCCCCGAAGATGAACAATGGAAGCCCTGCTCCGTCCCCAACGCCTCAGGGCCCTCCCGCCGGCCATGTGCCCAACTCCCCGTCTCTCACTTCGAGCTTCTCGGTCGACACCTCTTCCGCCTACGACCCCGATGCTCCCAAGTACTTTTTTCAGGAGAAATATGCGCCCTTGAATGTGAAGGGTAACTTCTTGACATTGTGTGCCTGCCCCAAGAACGTGGAGTTGGGCGAATGGCTGGCTCATCAAAGTAAGCGGACCAGCCCGCGCTATTTCTTTTTCTTACAGGCTATGATGCTGACGGTATAATCAAATAGTTGTTGAACAATATCGCCTGCTCCACGGTATGCTCCAGGTCATTCAGGAGGTCAACAGCCTCACGGGACTCCCGATCTGCAATGAAAACACTTGCCCCACCATGTCCGCTGGTCGGTAAGTAGAACGCGACTCGTGACAATATAATCCAGGTCTTATCTGACTGTCATCTCGTTCAACAGATTGACATACACATGGCTTGTCGATGGCCGTGCAGCTAAGATCTCGGCTCCCAAGTTCATCAATCGCGTGGAGAAATGGATCGTCAGCAAGATTCATGACCCCGTCATGTTCCCTACGGAGAAATTCGCGGGCATGCCGGAGACATTTGCGATCAACGAAGTTGGAGGCGCTAGCGCTACTGCTGGAGAGGAATGGATCGGCAAATCCAGCGGCTTCCCGCAGACGTTTTACAAGGATTGCCAGGGCATTATGAAGCAGATGTTCCGCTGCTATGCTCATCTCTACCATGCACACTGGTTGAACCCTTTCTGGCACATCAACAAGCACGACATCCTGAACATGTGCTTCGTCCACTTCGTCACCGTGGCGAAATACTACAGGCTGGTATCCGACAAGGAAATGGAGCCTATGCAGCCATTGATCGACCTGTTCATCAAGCAGCAAAGGATCCCGCCGGAGGCCCTTTCCGGGGGTCACTGGGGCCAACAACAGCAGGCCTCTAGCTGAGCTAGAGGAGGCCCCTCTCCTCTCACTTATTTTGACTAGCCTCGCAATATGTTCGTCTTCTGACCTGGCGTTAGAATTCGGTACTTCCCACTGTAGCACGGCCATGGGATTGTCTTTGGCTGGCCGCTCCATATCCCAGTGTCTTGCGCATTGTTTTGCCAGCCAGGACGCGCAGATGATACCACATACGCACACAACATACACAACACAGTTGGCGTTGAGCATTTAGCATGCGGTGTGAAAGTTTATTCTCACTATTACCTTTGCATATTGTCTTTCCTGTCTTGTCGCATCGTCTGGCCACGCAGTTGTTATCATCTTAGCTTAGATCAACAGAAGTGCATCACGATTCGGATGGGTTTATCTGATGGAAATACCTTAGCGTGACGTGGGGAATTAGTTTCGAGCCACGGGGAATGAGAATCATCAAGGATACACATATCGTGAAGAACCATGTAATCTGGACCGGCGCGTAAGATCGAGCTTTGATAGATGTGTGGAGTATCGAAGACAAACCAAAGCCCAGGGGCCTCGACGAACCTGTCGGCGTGACGAAAATGTCAGCAAATATTGTACCGGAGCATTTTCATGGGCATTTCCCAATGCCAGTATGCTGCTGCATCTGGACGTCTATGTATGCCTTTTTTGGCGGCGAATTGTTGGAGCTGTTCAGTTGTAGTGCGCAAAAGCGCTGTCACTGTCGATGGCTGGATCAAAAGTGCAGTTGTACTGACATTAGTCGCTTGTTCCAGTCCTCAACTATCCTCTTCCTCATCACTCACCCTACGGGAGTAAATCTGGAAGCCTCGTGCTAAGCGAACAGTCTATCGACCACGCTACTTTTGCAAGACGGAGGCGAGGCGATGTCGGGCGTTGCGACGACAAGCAAGACGTAAAACCTCACCTTTTCCATGCAATGAGCTCGCATCGAATAGATGCACGATGAGATCGATTGGCCACGCAACCACGTCCTCGCCAGTGAGAACTGGAACTCTCTGACTATGCCCAATTTCTCCCTTGCCAGGTGGGTAGATGGAAGTTGAAATTGGATAGAAGGCACATGACAGAACCTGTAGACTTTTCTCTCCCAGGTCCTTATCAGATTGACAGGCATAGCCATATGTAACGTACACTGTCTTCCATGGTGAGAGGGGTCTCGTTGGTAGTATATAGGAACACAGAGAGATGGATGGCTGTTATATGGGCAGACTCAGCTACATTTGTCTCGTAGACTACCCCTTGGGTTGGCTTTATAGAGAAACAGGATATAAAAAGTAGTGGTGTAGGGGCACTTTCTGAGCTGTTTGTACTGGTGCTATGTAACAGCAGAGAGGGTCACTTAGTGGAGATCACTGCTGAGCAGACTGCAACACCACCAGCATTCACTACCTTCCTGTGCTCGGATTCCCTAATTGACCGTGATGTCGTCCCTGTGTTTCTTTCATCTTGCGGTTGGCCATGCGGCAGAGGGAGGTCGCATGGATCTCGTTGTATAAACACGGTTGGGGAAATTGCAGCGCAGGATCGCTGAACCGGAGAACCTCACGCGGGTCTATCGCCTTCCGACCACTCTATACAGAGTGTAGATAGCAGGCTGAAATGAATATCCTCACACACTGACTATCGTAGATGATCCTTTACTTTTTAGTTGATGATTAGCTTGAACTTTGAACTTTCATGTTCTCCTTGATATCTTTGTTAGTACTCGCATCTCTGTTAGAGATAGGAGTGAATCTTTACAGACGTCTTGGAGAAGATCCGCATCCTCTCACTTCTCCTGATGCAGTGTGAGAGATTCTCACTCTGTGACTACTCTTAATTTCTCTTTCTTCTTCCCCCTTCTTTACCTCACCATCCTCAACACGCCTCCAAGCCTCATCCCCCTTGTCCTCGTCGCGGTCCACCAAGGCTCTTGTATTCAGTGTGCTTCACAAGCGCCCCTTGTCTCTCTTTTCTTCCCGTCAGCTCATCGAGACCGACCTTTGAAGCATCTCACAACACTGAAACTCGTAAGTGTTGTTCTTATCGGGCCACGCCCCGGACGTTTGTTTCCTGTGTTTCTCTTCTATACAGGTCAGTGCTGACCAACCGCGATAGCAGTCGATGGCTGATATTCCGGTGACCTCTCGACTGAGAGAGGACAGGTCGCCAATCTTCACGATGAAGCATTGGCAGATGGCCAGAAGGAAGTCATGGTCTGAAGAAGACACGTCCCCTGAGGACTCACCGAAGACGCCCTTGAGCCCCGATGGTGAAGGCTTCAAAGTGACCCTGGTGAACCTGTCAGAAGAAAGCCTCCCAAACGTCCCAGATACAGAAGAACTCATTGAACGGCCTGATACTGAGTCTGAGGGATCTGAGGAGTCTGTCGCGTCCGATCTGGAAGAGAGACCTGTTCCCGGCCTCGTGCTTCGCCCCGGTTGGAACATCCTCGACTATCACCTCTATCTCCTTAGCAACGAGCGTGACCGAGACGAGCACGTCCGAAAGAACAGTATGTACATTTTCGATGGGACCGAGTGTACCATACGTTCCTATGAAGAACTCTTCGATCACGAGGTGCTGGCTCCTTTCAATGTCGGCGATGATCCTCAGCTGGTGTTCAACATCCTGCCCATCATTAACCGGGACGCCTCGGAATGCCATGCAGGCTATATCCTGGGGTACAGTCATGTGGACAAGATGTTGTATGCTCGTTATTTCGAGTGGATTCCCCATATCGAGGACCTCGACTTTGTGTGGCAAGATGGGTGCAACATGTATGAGGTGACAATCTATGAATTGCTTGGCCTTCTTCATGATTGCTTCGTTCGGAAAATTTTCTTCCCAGGCGAAGGCATCTTGAGCGCTGATTACCAGCAGGGTCATCACCGCCGATCTCGAAGGTTTGACGACCCCGGGATGGAACTAGTCATGATCATCCTCTTTTGCCAATGGATCCGGGATGCTGCCGACCCGCTGTTTGGTCCTGCTTACTTGCGAATCGGTAACCTCAAGGAGCAAACCGCCTACTACGAGCAGCAATGTCGCTTGATGCTGCAGCGCGCTTCGGCTAGAGCGTGGTTCTATATCCGCGACGGATGGGTTCCAGATGATCTGGCACGCAACTTGGAACTCAATGCGTGGACCAACGATCTGTACACCTATTGTGATTCCATGTACGCAGAGAATGGAATTGATTGGCCCGCCCCTAGCTTGAGGAAATCATCCGAGCTTCGAGAACTGTATGTCGAGACTCACAGAGCCGAAAACTCCGCCGATGTACGTTTCAACAGATTGTTTAACGCCGCAGCGGGTGACAACAGCCCTAAACCCGAGAATGAGGCGCTGGAGGAGCTTACCGCCATGATCGGACGGGAGCAGGCGCACCACCTGCTGGACTGCGCCGCTAGCCAGTGCCTGGACAACCTCGTGTCGAACGAAGGCGAGAATGATGATCATCACAACGTCTCGATAGAGTGGCTTGCCCGTCGTCTCGCATATCTCACATTAGACTACCCTGAACTGGATAGCCCCACAAACCGCAGCCACTTTTGCGAGCTTTTGATGAGAATGGGGGTGTCCATGCAAGAGCAGCCAGAGGAACATCTGGCCCAGTTGCCAGATTCTCCGCTCAACGGCGACTTCTGGAAATTGGTTGTCGATTCGTCCCGAGCCGACGCCTCGAGCGCTCGTCATCTTCTACCCAGCCCAGTCATTGATTAGCGAGATTAGAGAACACCAAGGACCCGGAAATACCTCTGTATCCCGATAGATGACTGGTGGCTATCGCTTTGCCTTTTTCAACAATAACTTCTAGGGCCCTGGATCCATCTGGTCTTCTGGTACACCTTGATGACCCCTCACCGTTTTTGTCAGAGTTTGATATCTTTCCTTGGCTCGGAGTTTCCGTCTTGTCTTTATTCCTTTTTTGTTCGCTTGTATTTTTTCGCTTCTTTCCCACGTCTTCTGATTGCTTCGATTTTTTTTTTCCATTTCTTTTGCGAAATCTCACTCGACATCGAGAAATCTTCTTGAATTATTCCTTGATTGCGAAAGATCAGCATGAGAGAGATGCAATGCGTTGTTGTCCTTACATACTCGATACCCCCGACCCCTACTCCCTTACCCCCATTACCTACCACTCATCATCCGCTTGAGCCCTAGGCAAGCCCTGGCAAAAGAGCAGCATGTTCCGACAAAGCCCGTTCTCGCCACGGACGCAAACCCCCCGTTGGCCACCCCACCCGTTCAGATCGCCGGCGATCTGTTCATGATCTATGACTCTTGGGGAAGGAAGCTGGTGCCTTGGCCTAGAGTCTTTGAATCTCCCAACAACTGGAACAGTCCGAGTCCTTTGGTTTCATGGCCCTGGGGAATCGAGCTTTGCTTTCAGTTTTAGGTAGAAGACGAGGCTGGTGCTGAGCGAGCAAAGTGAATGAAGAATGAAGGAACAGAGGGTGGAGATAAAAATATGGATGGCCCAGACGAAAAGAGTGAAAAAAAAAAAAAAAAAAAAGTTGCTCAGATGGCTAGGAGATGAATGCAATGATTCCCCATCACTGATGAGATATGATTGATGTGATGATGATGACTCTGACGATGTCCAATGCCTCGTGTAATGCCTACTTCATGTGGAGGGTAGATCCTGTTCCATTAGATGGTCTAGGGTAGACATTGTCATACAATAGGTTCAGGGCAGGATTGTGCTGATTGTAGGATTGGTGATGATAGGGCATGTGTGCACGTAGCATTCTTGTAAGAGGCATCGGTTCGGGTAATGGAGTTGATGATCGTAGAGGGGAGGAGATGTGGTTCTCGGTGGTTAGTTGGACGGCCGAGGGCGGAGCGGAAGGATGGTGATTACCTATTTAGGAAAGCAGCCATTCTAACTTATCTGGAATACGTACTCCGGAGTAATACTACACCTACATGTGTATGTACATAGTATGTACAGAACTTATTACTTCTTATGAATAAACACATGAGACTTTGAAGACCTATAGAGAAGTACATGCACTAATGCATCTCATCGAGGTTAGATACATACTCATTAGAAGTGGAAAAGCTGGGTATGAGCATTCCTCAGTCCGCATACAGGACGAGTCAATAGGATTGCCTTTTCTTGCTCAAGGCCTGATTGAAATGATAGGCACGAAGTGATTAGGGCAGCAGTTAGCAAATTAGGCCACCGCATAACGAGGAGTATGAGTTACATACAGGCTGTATATGCAAGTAGGGGGGGAGATTGCGATCCACAGCCACAGACTGGAACCGAATGTGGCTGAGACGTGGGGCTGATGATTAAGTAGCCGGTCTCGGCGTCATCATCCCTGGCCCAATCAGACTCAGTATACAACGCTGCATTCCATTCCCATTCTCTCGGAGACTCGATTAGATCGGTTCCCAGATGGCAAACCCACCCTCGGTTACAACTGATCACCGATCACTGGTACGAACAATACGAAAGACACGAACAAACTCAATCTTTGGAAATGGATTTTCGGTTAGTACCGTGGTCGTGCTGGAATGACCGGTCAATGAGGCCGATGATGCTGCCGCTGATGCTGATGCTGCCGCTGATGCTGCCAAGATGCTGCTGATGCTGCTGCCAAGATGCAGCCAGTCACCAGAACCGACAAGCCATTAACCAGGAACATGAAAAAAAAAATGATAATGACCCGTGCAAGGATGGGGGCCCTCTCCGTCTTGGTCTCTTGGCCTTCCATAAGGAAAGTCAAGAGTGAATGATGGTCTCCCTGTTGTCCCCTCTTACTTTCTGTCTCTCTCTCTCTCTTTTCCCTCCACCTTCTTAAGCTTCTCAGCCCTGCAGCCCTACTGATTCTGTTGTGCTGCTCAGTACTCAGATCCTCAAAACAAAATTGAATGACTGGTGCCTTGGTGCTACCTGTCGCCGCTCCTTTTGATCCTTGCTCTCCTCCATACTAAAATCATCTTTCCTAACCTTCCGGGACGCGATACTACTGGCCTTATTTGGGATCCAATCTTCGTTCTCTCTATCACCTCCCCCGCCCCGTATCCCACCTCCCCCCTTGACATCTTCCAGGGGATCCGATTTACACCGGAATCCTGATCTCCCTGTCCTGCGCGCAGCTATTATTAATTGCCTAATCCCTCTTTTCGGGTCAACCTCTTCTGTCACACTCTTTTGTCTCCTTCCCTACCTGAGACCTATCCTGCCCAGGTTATCGATAGTTACCCAGTCTGCACAACCTGTCGCAACCTCCCTCTAATCTGTAATCACCATATGATACACTGATTTATCCCAGTTGTTTCTTTTTAAATATTTATTACCTATTTTCAGAACCTATCCCCTTGCTGCTTGGCGTGTTGACCAAACTCTTGAACTCCGGTATCTTTGGTATTACCCCGTCCGGCCCGTGACCTCACGATGGCCTTCCAAAGTAAGTTGCCCAACTTCGACACTGCCTTGACACGCGCTTCAACACTAATGCTGTTGTACTAGCCAACGGTGCAGCTCCTGCTATCAATGGCCACTCTACGGCTTCCAGCACGTCCGTGGACGTCATCTGCGGCCCCCTAATTAACTTCAAGAATATGGATGTCACTGCTTCCTCCTCCGTATGGCGAGGAAGTATTCTGATTGTGACTAAGTCTGGGCAGAGCCAGCCTCAGCTGGTGATGCGCCAAGCGGGCCCGGTTGATAGCAGCGACCGAGCTTCTCGTACTCAACCCAACTCCCAACGTTTTGTGGCTGATGGACTTCGTCTATATGAAGATCCCGAGAAAGCATTCTGGAGATTTTCAATCGCCATCGCCTTAGAAGAGTACGAAGCACGCTGGGAATACACCATTCCGGGGTTCCAGTACGCAAATGGCGAAGAGCTTCCTCCGCCTTGGGACTTTGTAGTGCCATCGGTCCACCAGTCGATGCGTCTGATGTTCCATTCTTGCAATGGCTTTTCCGTCGGCACCGATATGAACGCTTGGGTTGGCCCCAATTTGTGGAACGATGTCATGCGTGTGCATGGCCAGAAGCCCTTCCATGCCATGATTGGTGGTGGTGACCAGTTGTACTGCGATGGAATCCGCGTTGATGGACCCCTGAAGGCGTGGACGACCATTGCAAACCCTCACAAGAGACGGGCGCACACCTTTGACAACGACTTGCGAGCGCGGTGCGATGAATATTACTATGCAAACTATGTCAGATGGTATTCCATCAAGCCATTTAAAGCAGCAAATGGCCGGATCCCACAGATCAATATTTGGGATGACCATGACATCATTGATGGCTTCGGTTCGTACACAGATCACTTCATGCGCTGCTCCGTGTTTCGTGGGATTGGCGGCGTGGCGTTCAAGTATTACTGCTTGTTCCAGCATCATATCGCGCCGCCCAAATCGACGTACACCACAGACGCTCCGCAAACAATGCATGCTGTCAACGGAACTGCCGGTGCCGATCCGAGACAGCTGGAGAACACCTACGTGCTAGAGGGCCAGTCGGAAGACGATAGTTGGATTGTTGGTAATCGCCCCGGTCCCTACGTCGAAGAGAAGAGTCGAAACCTCTACATGCGTCTCGGCAAGCGGTTTGCGTTCATTGGCGTCGATGCGCGGACGGAGCGCACGCGGCACCAGGTGAACTACCCAGACACATATGATCTCATTTTCTCCCGCCTTGAAGCTGAAGTCTTAGCGGCCGAGGGGGACATAAAACACCTGATTGTGCTACTGGGAGTTCCAATCGCATACCCCCGCCTCGCATGGCTGGAAAATATCCTGAGCTCTCCTCTGATCGCGCCAATTCGCTTATTGAATAAGCGGTTTGGCTTTGCAGGTGGTTTGTTTAATCAGTTTGACGGCCAAGTTGACCTTTTGGATGACTTGGATGATCACTACACTGCGCGTCAACATAAGAAGGAGCGAAGGATTTTCATTCAACGTCTACAGGACTTTTCGAAGGCTCATTCCATTCGTGTGACAATTCTGGGCGGAGATGTGCATCTGGCAGCCATCGGTCGGTTTTACTCCAACCCGGCGCTCAACCTTCACAGCGAACTCGATCCACGGTATATGATCAATGTTGTTAGCAGTGCGATTACGAACAAGCCTCCTCCCAAGGCCGTGGCCAATCTCTTGGCACGTAGAAACAAGCTTCATCATCTGGATCCCCACACGGATGAGACATTGATGGACATATTTGATCGACAGCCTGGTGGGCAGGAGAAGAGCGCCGCTTGGAATAAGGTCACGATGCCTTCGCGAAACTTCGCCTGCATCACTGAGATCGAACCCCTCTACACTAATGGAAACACTCCAGTGGCTCCGAATGAGCAGGCCTCATCGTTTTCTTTGGCCAAAGATGGTCACTCACCTCTTCACCAGGGTGAAGCTGACGCAGGCTCTAGTCATCCCGCGGCAGACGGGTATACTAGTAGCGGCAGCATGCCCGGAGGATTGGACATTACGATCCGAGTCGAGATTGACCCACAGAACAGAGAAGGGGCTACCGATGGTTACGGCTTCAGCAGTAAGTTTGTCTAGTAGAATCGCCAAATCGACCCTAAATAGTCTTGCTGACAAGTCACCAGTTCCCGCGTTGGCCTACGACCCTTCGAAAGACGTTTCTCGTCCCACTTCTCGCGCTCGCTCATTGCGACCTCAATCCCTCCGTCCTCGTTCACGGCAGTCTGCGCGGCCTCAAACCGCCAATTGATCGCTGAATTGCCCTTTGCGTGAATCATGCGAGATTCTTGGAATACTTTGGCCCGTTCCCCTTCCTGTGCTTTTTACCCACCATGGTGGGCCTACCTAATAGCTGAGTGTTGATGTAGGATAGTTGTTGCTCCGCTTCGTCTGGTTCTCTTTCTTGATTCCCCGGTGTATTCATTTTAATCATTACCTTCCTACTTTCGAATACCAAAATTTTGAATATCCATGAGACAGTCTTTCATCTTTCATGTTCATTCACTTTACAGTTTGAGGTTATGGATTCATCCCCAGGTTTTGACTCCCCTCGCTTGCCGAAAGCAATATAGTGCAATAGTGGCTGGCTCATTTTGCCATACTCTATAGCAGATTTTGCCCATTATTCGTCTTCGCACGTTCTCTGAGGAACTACCACAGACGTCATGATCTCCACGAGCCATTCCAGGTTTTGCCATACACAAGGAACCCCGCCTGCCAAGACTGAAGAGCTCTCTCTTCAAGTGACTCGGAATTCTGCAGCTGAGATCAGAGCCTAAAATCATGGAAACAGGTGAAAGCCAGACCGCATGAAAACCAGGCAGAAGCGAATAATTCGTCTTGGACTGCAGCTTATCTCAACTGTTCGACCAATCCCAATTCTCGCTGCAGCTAAGCTACAGATCGCGAGTGCTTTTCGGTATTTGAGGCATGGAACTTATGCAAGGGCGGCCGGTGGGGCGCGGAGATATCACGAGCGGCACCACATAGCGAACGTAATGGGGAATTTCGCCTTCCGTGTCACATCGAGTTCGTTGCCTCCTATTCAGCCCTGCAAGGGTTGTCCTAGTACGGCGACTTTACTCAGCTCAAGGGGCAAATCCAAGGGCTATGGATATCCCGAAAGAACCGAGCCAGAGGACCGAGTGTTCTTCGCATCTTGCGAGAAGAATCACGCATTACGGGCACCGCCACGATGGGAACCAAGAAGACAGCAGCGTCGCAAGATGCCTCTCAGGACAAGGTCGCAGAGCACGGCGCAGACAACAACTCCGACGATGACCGACTCGATATCCTCGGCTACAAGCAGGAGCTTCGTCGCAACCGTTCCCTGAACACACTGCTCTTTCAATCGCTTGCGATGGCCGCGATTCCCTACGGCGAAGGAGGTCCTCTCATGGGAGCCATCTACGGTGGCGGGCCGATGTCGATTTTTGTCGGCTGGATCGTCGTCTGCGTCCTATACCAATGCGTCGCCCTGTCTCTGGCCGAGCTCGTGTCGCGATACCCGACGTCCGCGGGGCCCTACTACTGGTCGCATCAGATCGCGCGCGATCACAAAGCCATCGTCTCCTTCCTCACCGGCTGGGTGTGGATCATCGGCAACTGGACGGCCATCCTCTCGACCAACTTCGGCTTCGCATCCATGCTGTCGGCCTCGATCTCCTTGGTCCGCCCCAGCTGGGACCCGAACAGCTGGGAGCTTCTGCTGATCTTCTACGCCGTCTGCGTCGGCACTTTCCTGGTCTGCACCTTCGGCAACCGGTTCCTCCCTCACATCGACTTCCTCTGCACGGTGACCACGGCGCTGACCATCATCGTGGTGCTGGTGGCCCTATCCACCACCGCCGCGACCGGCCGCCACACAGCGGCGTATGCCCTGGGCCACTACGACACGCACTTCTCCGGCTGGGGCGGCTTCACATTCTTCATCGGCCTCCTCCCGGCCGCGTACACCTTCTGCGGCATCGGGCTGGTGACCTCGATGGCCGAGGAATGCGTCGCGCCGGCGCGCATCGTCCCCCAAGTCCTCAGTCTCAACATCCCCGTGCTCGGGCTGGCCGGCCTGCTGTTCATCCTCCCGATCTGCTTCACGCTGCCCCCGATGGAAGAGATCCTCGCCGCGCCGGCTGGCCAAGCCCTCCCGTACATCTTCCACCGGGTCATGGGCACCGCCGCGGGGGGACTGGCGCTGACGAGCCTGGTCCTCAGCCTGACGCTCTTCGGGTCGATCAGCGCGACCGTGGCCGGCTCGCGGGCGATCTACGCCTTTGCGCGCGACAACGCCGTGCCATGCTCTCGCTTCTGGGCTCGCGTCCACGACCCCTACGCCTTCTTCGCCTCGGCCTCATCGTCATCAGACGGCGGCTCCCACAAAAACAACCCCGACAGCGTCCCCTTCAACGCCCTCCTCGGCGGCACCATCCTCCAGCTGCTCCTGGGGCTCATCAACCTCGGCAGCACCAGCACCTTCACCGCCTTCGTCTCCGTCAGCACCATCGCCCTCTCCGTCGCCTACGCCATCCCCATCGCCCTGAGCCTGATGCACCGCCGCACCGAGGTCGCCCGCGCGCCCTGGACCTGCGGCCCGCTGCTGGGCCCCGTTGTCAACGTGCTGTCCCTGGCGTGGATCGCCTTCGGCCTGGTGCTGTTCAGCCTCCCCACGGCGCTGCCGGTCACGCCCTCGTCGATGAACTACGCCGCGGTCGTGCTGGTGGGGCTGTGGGGGTTAGCGTTCGCGTGGTACTGTGTATATGGACGTAAGGGTTCGTTCTTCCCATTCCCCCAACTCAAACCCCAAACCCCCCTCCTTGGCAGTAAAGCTTCCACATCTCCAACCCCGATCAACTAACCGGCCGTCGGGAAATAGTGTATAAAGGTCCCCCGCTGGAATCGACCGGGCTCCGCTCGTCGGAACTCCAGACCATCTCCTAGCTTTAGAACTATAGATGCAGGGGGTTTGGGCTTGGGGTCTGGTTTGATGTGGTTTGGTTAGAGGGGTGGTAGGTAGTCCAGGCCATGCGATTCCGCCTCAACTCCACCGAAAGGGGAACACGCGACGCGATGAAAAGAAAAAGATATAGATCGATCGAGATTAGGTCTGGTTTTGGAGTTGCGGTTTCTTTTTCTTTGACCATTGGAATCAAGTCAGCGTATGCATAACGTGCAAAATATATGATCTCATGTTTCCATCGTCTTGATGGATGGTGGATGGATTGGTCTGCTTGCCAGAAGTAGGGGTGAGGGTGGGTGTCTCTCGTGGACCATACACCAGCCACTGCAACAGCACGGGAGTTGGATTAGTCGTAGTGTACTGAGATTATTCCATGCAAGGACGCAGGAGCAGTAGAGTGTATTGATCCTTCGAGTGTCGGGTCTACATTAAGAACCAAAAGGGCTTCAAGGTTCGAACCGCACCGCCCGCCCTCAATCCTACATCCATCTCTTATCATCCCAACCAAGTTATGCATTGGAGTACAGTACATGATACAGGATATCATGCAATGCCCGACGGCGAATCTACCTCTACTCCAAAGCCAACCAAGGAGTGATCTCAACTCAATAAGTCGAGTCATCCTGGTATTCCAGCTCCCTGGTAGTCCAGCTCCCCGACTCCTAAACTCGTCGCCGAGTTCTCGTGCCCGGAATCGATACTGTTGCTGTTCCCGCGCCGTCGCCGGGGCTGGCCCTCGTTCGGGACCGAAGGCCTACGCAGGATGGTTGTCGTCCCACTCCCGCTGCCACTCCCACTCCCACTCCCACCACCGCCAAGCATCTCCGCGGGTCTGCGCCGCCGCACGACCTGGTACCCTTTGTCCAGCTCGATCTCGATGACGCAACGGACCTTCAAGGCGCTCACGGCGGGCCAGACGCCGCGCTCGCCCTTGCGCGACCAGTGCGCCAGGCTCTCCTTACTGGGGTTCTCGAAGATCTTGGTGAAGTCGCGGAGGGTCAGGTCGGGGACGAGGGTGATGCTGGGGCCGGGGATGGATTCCTCGAGGAGCAGGCGGGCCAGCGGCGTGGGGAGGAGGCCCATGTAGTCGAGTTGGCGGAGGCGGTGGCGCACCTCGCCCATGACGAGGCGGGTGAAGTAGCGGATCGGGGGGTTGGGGTGGTCGCCGGGCCGGCGGATGAGGAGGGTGCCGCCGTCGGAGCGGAGGAACGGGATGAGGTAGGGCCGCGCCTGCGAGACGATGAAGTGGTTGACGTTGAACAGCTCGGCGATCCGCGAGAGCGGCGACTCGCCCTCGCTGTACTGCACGTGGCGCCAGGAGGCGAAGGTCGCGTCCTGCGAGTGCGGCCAAGGGACGATCGAGCCCGTCTCATCCTTGCAGTAGATGGTGACGGGGCGGTAGAGGGAGGTGTTGGAGGCGTTGGAGGCTACGGCGGCGGACCAGATGAGCTGGGCGAACCTTCTTGTTAGCTATTCTATACTCCCAAATAATCAAGTGAGCTGGGATGTTGCGGGTACGTACCACGTTTGGTGCGGTGAGATAGTTGAGGAGATTCGGCGTGGCGTTAGTGTTGGATGTCGCGACAGTGATGTTGAGAATGCGCTTCGATCGGGCATATGCTTCTTCGAACGTCAAGTCTCCCAGGTTGGCCCGCACGCATTCCTCCAAGACTTCGGCGTCAAGAAAATAGCCCTTCTGAATGTATCGCTTGATGCGCCGGAACAGGGTCGCCGCCCAGTTATCGCCGATGTCGAACGGCAGCCATTGGGTTTCGGAGGAGGCGTCTTTGGCCTTCCGACGCCGATCGAAGGCGCTCAGATCGATGCCATCGCTGTCGAGGAAGGTCAACAGCTCATCTTCCGTATGCACCCCAACCAAGGCGGCGATCAGGGCGCCCGTCGCGGTCCCGATGATAATCCGAGGCAGAAGGCCTCGTAGATGAAGAGCCTTGACAACGCCGAGGTGACACAGCCCAAAGATCGATCCGCCTTGGAGCAGAAGCGTTGTCCGTCCAAAGGCCTGTCGAGTGTCATGCAGCAGCTCGAGCTTCGCCTGCGCTCCAAACCCACTGATGTGGACCGGGGCGGTGGGCAGCGCCGTCACCTGCTGAATGGACAGTGCGACCTGGGTGATATAGTCATCGATCAGAAGCTTGGTCCCCGCGTACGCCTGTGTGAACAGCTTCGGTGACGTGATGTTGCCTAGATTGCGAAGCAGCCCGGATCGGAGTAGATTGACCAGCGTCAGGATATCCTCGTCTTCGCGAGCACTCATGAGAGCCTCTAATCTCCCCAGGATCAAGCGGTAATCGTAATGGCGGCTGGTGGGGTTCTGGCGCCTATTATACGCTGTCAGTGACTAACCTCCGTGCGCAGGCTCAAGTGGAGCGAGTTACCAAAGATCCTTGCTGAGGATTTCGTCTAGGTCGAAGGCGGCTTCTTCCCATTCCTCGTAGGTTGTTGCAGTAGCGAGCGCATCGCGCAGCCGGTCTCGGGGAGACCGTGTATTCCACCAGGATAATAACCTCTAGGCGGAGAAAGTCAGCTAATCAAGTTTAGAGCAGAACACTCCAATGGAGTATTGTAGAGAATTGATCAAGCATAACCGATGGGATTGATGCTGGTTTAAGAGACCATGATGCCGACCATGCGTGTGAAGACATTGAATAGCCTACCTGTTGCCAGAACTGTGCGACGTCTAGAATCATACTGAAGATGGCAGCGAACAACTTGTAGATCACCACCCAGGATGCCATGGTGAATGAAGGGGGAGGGGAGGGGAGGGGAGGGGAGGTTTATCACTGGCAGGTCAATCGAGAGGGGGAAGAATGACGGCACATGTCGAGACAAAACGCCTGGCTGGTGCTTTCACATGCTTGATCTCCAACGAGGTCAGGAGGATAGAGAAGTTAGCAGCTCAGCAAGGAAACGAAGCAGGGATTCTTGATCGGAGCCAGAGCCGGTGCATTCAATGCCTCTGATTTCATATAATAATAAGGTCGAATATTGTAGCGAGGAAAAAAGAGGAGATGTTGGGAGTGAGAAGCACTAAGGAACTGATTGACTTCGGCGGGATGATGACATATTTGGGATAAGTTATTTGAGTAATGTTAATTACTCCCCGCAGCACGGTGCTACTATATATATATCCATACTTTCTAATCACCACCACCACCACCACCACCACCACCACTGACAGGGGCAGATACTACAAGGCTGAAATTACTATTATAGATATTCTCGAGCTCAGGATTCATATAGAAAATTTCCATACCTCCAGTAGGGCGTGTGTTGTGCTCCAATGGTCCAGCAACAGTCACGGTGGAGATGCTTGCAAAACATGGGGTAAAAAGAACTTGCATTGGGCAAGGAAAAGATGTCATGGAGAATTGGGGGAACAAGAATTAGAACATTCTATGGCCGAACTACATACGAGCCTAGGCGAGTCACTCGAATGGCAAATTACAGTCTCCTCGAGACAGCAAAAGGCGAGACCAAAAGGTGAAGAAAAAAAAAAAGGCCAACCAAGTTTTTGAGTCTCTCTACACGCCACGCTTCGCCAGCGGAGTAAGAAAATGCCAGACAACCCCCGTGGACACGTTAACTGGGCATTTGAAATTCCATAATTTTGGGTTTTAAATTTCGCGTTGCTTCCCTATGCAAGTAGGCGAAAATGTATTCTTCGAACATTCCTTCACTACCCACCAAGGCGGACATTTCCAACCGCTTACTCCTCGACAATGTTACCCCGCTCCGACACGTACAGACCGTCAAGGAACTGGAAAGCAAGAAGGGTTAGTAGGGGGATCGCGCTGCTTCGGATAGGGCTAAGAGCCTGCTGCTCCAAACTCACCTTACGGATATCCTTGTTGCGGACTCTGCAGATCTGCTGGATGTCGGCAGCGCTCTGGGAGACACCCTCAAGGGAGTTACCGGAGAGCACGAGCTCATCCTTGACGTTGGCGGAGACGGCGATCTCAACACCGGGCTGGGCAGTCACGCGGCGGACGTACTTCTCACCCAAGAAGTTACTAAATAGGAATCCGTCAGTCGGAAGATTCCTTCAAAACGCATACAGCGAAAAGCGACGCAGCATTGGCCCCAGGACCAGTTGGAGCAAAAGTCCACCATCTCAATCCAACCAGCCCAGTGACTCGCCGCAAGGTCGCCAAAAGGTGATAGTGCCATACCGGATCTCAACTTCGACCTGGCCGGTCTCGGCGTTCTTCTCAAGGTTGACGTTGATGGGAAAGTGAGCGTAGACGTAACGCATCTTGTACTTGAAGCCCTTGGTGACACCGATGATCAAGTTGTTGATGAGGGTGCGGACGGTGCGGAGGGTGGCAATACCCTTGCGAGCACCGTGGTGCAGCTGGATGCTGATGACATTCTTCTCGGGGCGGCCGAAGGTGACGGCGATGTGAGAAAGGTCCTTAACGAGCTTGCCTGAAGGAGACCGGGAAAAAAAACTCTTGTTAGCGGCCGCTGGCAGTCGCACGGCACGAACGGGCCCAGAAACATCCAAGCCAGCGCTGTAGAAGGTCTGTCTGGTCCGAGCCCATTGTTGGGGATGTGCGTGTTTGTTGGTGGAGTGGTAAATTGCATACCTCGGGGTCCCTCGACGGTCACAACGCGAGAGCGAATGTGAACCTTCACTGTACGACGCAGATTGTATCAGTCCCAGTTCTCTCACACAAACACATAAAAATAGTCGCGCAAGTCTGTATCGTCTGATTCCCTTCCGCCGCGGAGAGACAGGCATTCTGATATATGCATTGGTTCCTCCTCTTGATTCTTCTTCATCCTCTCCTGCAGTGACTGATTCGTAGTCGAGTCGGGTGGGCGCACATCACTGTTCCTCTTTTCCCTGGCCATATCCCTCAATGCATCATCCTCTCCATGCCTGTCCCTCCGGGGGTGTCCTTCCTCTTCCCACCTCTTGCGAAACCAGCGGACTTTTGCGAAACCAGCGAAGTCGAGCATTCAGGAGAATGCTCAGGAATAAATCGAATTTGCTCACCATTCTCGGGGACGGGCAGCGTTTCCTCGGAGTGAATGTACCGCATCTTGACTGCGTGGGCTGTGGTGTGTCCGAGGGGGGAATTGTCGATATCGTCGTGCGGTCGGTCGTCGAAAGGATCGAAATTCCTCAAGGCAGACCAGAGTCGACAGTGGTGGAGCGAAAATCACGGGTTGTGCGTCGCTTACGGCCCAATCTGGTTTAGGTCTTCCCGCCTAGGGTTGCCCACTTCGGGCTTAGTGCCATTGATCCCGCCCGGCAGAACAGCAACAATGGAACTGGTCTGTGACTGCTTATCCTTATCAGTATCAGTCGGCCCTACCGAATTACTAGGTACAGTATTCTCTCAAGTTGAAACATTGAATTTGATGCATTGCAATTGTACTCATCACTCGAATTTTGGTCCTTCAAACGGATGGAAGCTGCCAGTACAGCTCTCGCTATAGTTTTGGTCTTTTAACGCACACACTGGTACCAAGCTATCAAAGTACGGTTAATTATTTCCTATTAATTATCACATGATCCCAATTATGTACGCAGAATGAAATGCATAAAGAGTCCTTATGAGCTTTTCCGTGAAGAATCCTCAAATCGGTCTGTAATCATGACCTGTCCGGCAGCGATAACCAATGCGAATTGTGAAACACACAACCTCCCAATGCATGCATACCGTAAATAGATCGAGTCCAGATGCCTGAGTCAAATCGACAAATAGCTTTCCAGTCCGCCCAAAAATTCTAGTCGCTCGAGTCCTTACGGTGGACTTCTTGGACCCACTTACCACCCAGGTCCCTCAAGGTTGATGTCAATTCGTCGCGCCCGTCGAGGGCCGTCACGTCGTCACCACCCCCAATACTCTTGCCATTGACCAACACATTAGGGACAGTCCGACGACCAGTAGTCTCGGCCAACACGGCCTGCAACATCCGACCATGGGGATGCTGATCCAATTCCACGACGAAAGGCGCAGGGGTGACGGAATAATGATCCAGCAGAATGGACTTAGCTTTGGCGCTGTAGGGGCAGTACGATTTAGAGAAGATGATGACTGCGTTGAGAAAAGAAAAAAGACATAGCACATCAGTAATCCATCTCCTGCGCCATATCAGAGGGCAAAGAGGGAAACCACATACTCGGAGCCCGTTTCAGGATATCATTCAACTCGGCCACTGCATGCGCATGCGCTTCCGCCTCGGCGTCGTCCTCTGCCTCGGCCTGCTGCGGCTTAGACTCCTCCTGCTTTGGTTGTTCTTGCTGTTGCTGTTGCTGCAGCGGCTGCGACTGCTGCTTCTCCTCCAGCTCCTCCTTCTTCTCCTCCTCTGGTTTCTTCGATACGGTCATCTTTGTCCGTCCCGCGATCGGGATCTCTTCCATGTGGTCTGCCGGGTTGGCCTTGGGGATCGCCGGTGCGATCTTATCATCGGTCATGGGATGCTTCAAATCTTCCTTGATGGGGTTGCGGTTCGGGGCGGGGATGTTGGCTGCTGCGGCCTGGGCTTCCTTGGCCTGCTTTTGGGCATTCATGGCCGCCACGGTGGAGCGATAGAACTGCTGATTCTGGACACTCCGGGCGTCGCTCTAGAGGCGCGCGTCGCGTTAGCCAACTTCGCTATCTTAGAGGCAATTGCGACTACGAAGGGAAAAGGGAATTATACCGAGTAATACCAGGTCACGCCGAGGATCACCAGCACGGCAATGACCAAAAGTCTCATGCGCCGTTGAGAGAACATCTTGAGGCGGATTGTAAGAGGGTAAATCGGCAGGGGAATCTGACAGCGATGCGATCGATAATCACGGGTAGAAGATACGTTCAGCTGTGGGGAGAATGCTTGCTGTCGTGTCAACGAGCTACTGCGCGCATCAGTGCTGGGACGGTTTAACAGTCGATGTGTCGAGCCGACAAGTCATAGATGCAGCTCCAAGACCAACAATGGCTGGACATTGGGCGAGAGCGAGAGGTTAGAGATTCCTGAAGATAAATGGAGCAAGATTGGAAACAGGTGGCAAAGTCAACACTAATAAGTTAGACAATGCTATCAGTGAGAGATCTAAAAATACGCGCGACCGAATAACCTGAAATGTCAAGAGGTTTCTCCTAGTGTAAGGGGGGAAAGGTCCCAGAAAGAGTGGGGAAGAGTCGAGGCAACTGGCAAAGACAAACTCCGGCCTCGCCGGCGCGGCGCTCGGACGGGAGCCTCCGAGCCTACTCTTAGTCATGTTCACACGGCAAGCACGGAGCAAGTATTGTTTCTTCATGGTGAGTCCCCTCAATTCTAACCTGAATTATGCTGAATTATGAATTATATTATGAGATAGTCATGCTATGCTATATCCGGGGTATGTAGCTGTGTGGTATCATGGTTAAGACAATAAAAGAAAACATTCAATCAAAGCGTTACGTTATGTCTTCCTTGAGACAACAACATATGTGTGAGGGCATGTAGGTAGATGCACATAACTCACGGGTGCAGATCAGAACAAATATAGATCTGGACTGACATGGTAAGATAAGGCCGCTTCGTCATCCAGCAGACCCTGCAGCGGTTCGACTGAGCAATTGACGGGTATTGTGGTGGTGGTGATCCTCGTCCAAAAAGCGCAACGTTTCTCTTCCGTTTGACTGGTCTTCGCTTACTTCTCCTTTGTCGCGCGATTCGTGATAGGGGTCATAGCGAAGATCCAGGGAGTTGGTAAGGAACCAAGCCATCATCATGCTTGAACTGCGATGCCTGAGCGCATCCCAATAGTGCCTTTACGCTTGCCTTGGACCACAACCATCCAATCCTCCCACTCCTTGGCAATTTCCATCAGTACATTGCCCATTACCGTAGCTGAGGCCATCAACCCGTGCCCTTCACCTTCAAGCACACGAACTTCGCAGCGCCGCATAGTCTTCCCCAGCCACTTGACATTGTCGACGGGAACGCGAGTGTCTCTGCTACCATGGTGGATCACCACATTCCGAGTGATATCCACATAGCGGAATCCAATAGGTTGACGACGTTCCAAGCACACCAGTAAATCCACCGCCGGGTTTGCGTTGGTCGTCGCTAATTCCCAGATCCTGTGGGTGAGCCGATTATCGTAATCCACCTGCCGTTCACGATCTTGCGATGCAGCAAGTGCGGCCTGGTTCGATAGATGTTTGTCAATGGGATGGCCTGCTCCTACAACTATGGGCGTAGGCTTCTTATTCTCAAGCCCTTTCAGACCGCCTTGTTGGTGAGCCTTCTCTGGAAGTTGTTGGGGCTTGCTGAGCTCGATAACAGCAGAAGTTAAGATGTCTCTTTGTAGCGCTTTGCGCTTGGCTCGCCGGGGAGACCTGGGGAGACTGGAGGTGAGACTCGCACTTGCTGCGCTCATGAAGCTGGAGTTCGCGACCTTAAGGATCGATGTCGGAAGCGCTCGGAGAATGCGCTGGGTGTAAGGGACGGCATTGGTCGGAACTGGGGCCTTCAATGAGCCAAAGCTTGATAACTGTGAAGGAGGGATCCATGGAGCTAGCAGATGAATTCTCCCTCGAATATGCTGTGGAATTCTCAGAGCGGTCGCTAGCGCATAGATAGCTCCAGCGGAGTGTGCCATGATCGAGAACTTTGTTACTCTGAGATGATTACATACTATCGCAACATCATCTAAACCATGTCAGTCAGCCCTTCTCGTAGAAAAGAGAGCGCTCACGGCGTGATCGGTACATAGCACTCACCAGGCCAACTAAGAGGGGTTGCCGGTTCGTTGATGTAAGGTGCGCTTTCACCGACTCCAGGACGATCCAAGGTGACCAGGCGAAGCTTGAGAGACCTTGCCAGCTCGTCATAAAAGGCCATCAGATATCTTGTCAACCCCATGCCGAGGCAGCAAAGAACCACATGACCATTAGGGTCTCCAACCTCTGAAAATGCTATAGAGCGGCCTGACGTGGGGTGAATGACCCTCTGGGTCAGCTTAGCGGCTGTCACATAGTCTTGAACTGCAAGGTCGATGGAGTCAGCGCTGGACGGGCGCTCTTCTACGGCGGTATAAGCAGTAGGAGAACTCGCGCTCGATAGAGATCGAGTATGACGGAAGGGAGACGGTGAGTCAGCCATATGCCTGTGCGTCAATTTCTCAGATGGGTCATATTTGTCGAACGAATGGATGGATGTAGTGGTTGATCTAGAGGTGAATGGGGGACTGATGGAGGTTGCCGAGCGGCTTTTGCCCGTTAAGACTGCTGGAGCTGGAGCGCTCTCGTCAAAGCTGAAGCGAGATATATGCTCCGCTTGTTGTAGATCGGTAGTTCCACCAAGTCCCGCACAGGCCAACGGCTGCGCATCTTTGGCATTGGGCTCCTTAGGTGAGTTCAGCGAGATGTCATCTAATTCTAGCTCGGTCTTGATCTTCTGTTGCTGGTCCTTTAACTCTTGGATTCTCTTCGTCACCTGATCCGAATCACTGCCCACCCCCGAAACGGCACTGTCCACTTTCATCTCTCTGCTACTGATAGATGAATACCGGCTATGGCGAGTAGAAGATCTTCGGTGCTTGGAGCTCAAAGAAAGACTATGTCGCAACGATGATTCGCGGGTGGGGATAATGCGCCCGCTCCCAATGCCACCTGGAGTATTGGGCGTATTTTCTTGGTTGCCCTGCAATGAGTTGCGTTCCTTGCTGGGAGGTCTGCTAAGCGAAGAATCGGTAGTGGTCTCAGTTGGGAATCGAAGTGGCGGGGCACGTCCTTCTTCAACCACGTCGGCCATGGAATGCAGAGAGCGGACACTGGCCCTATTGCGCGGTGTATTTTGTCGAAACCCGTCGTTAAAGCTGTTCGTTTTGCGCAATCGATCCAGCTGCCGCTCTTTCTCGCTGGGAATCTCTCGCGATACTCGCTTTAAGATACTGACTTGGCGTTTGAGGCTTTTCTTGGATCCGGACGAGGCGACACTATTCGCAGACAAAAGCCGCGGACCTGGCTCGGCGGTGATTGTACCAAAAGCGGAGTCTTCATAGGCCGCCTTGGACAAAGTGAAGGAGCCCCTTGATGTCGGTCTCCCTGGAGACAAGGGCGAATCGAGGGCAGCTTTGTGTTTGGGGGGTGGCGGCGCGCGGGCCATGCGAATGATCGGAGCAACTGCTGCATCATCTGGATGCAGAAAGGGACCCTGTGACGTCTCCACGGGCGGCTGAAACGCCCCGAGACTCAATCCGAGTTCATGCGCGCTGACCGGGCGTTGGTCCGGAATGTGATGTTTCTCGGGGGCGAAAAAGACGGGCGAGTCGGGATCGGTCTTGGTGTCAATGCGCGGAACGTTGTCAAAGTGCGTCTGGAGAGGTATCGAGATGGTCGACAGAGACGAGATCAGAGAAGAGATGACTTCGGGAGAAGCAGGGTCAAAAGCTGGGGGAGGGCTCGCAGCGAGTGCGCGCGACGGGATTGACTTGCGACGCATGTCGAGCAAAGCCGAGGGTAGGAAAGGGGCATCATCAACTTGGGATGTCGGAGAATGTTCCGTACGATCCATGGCGGACATTGACAGGGACAGGGAATCTTGCCTGTCCAACAGCAAGTTTCGGCCCCAGCTAGCCAGAGACAGACAGACAGAAGACAATCACCGACGATATATGCGGTCGATGGTAGTACGCGCTTGCATGATCCAGTAGGATGACAGGATAACGTCTGCAAAGCTTGGTAGCTTAACGGTAAAAATCAATAGACCGCGGGCGCTTGACGCATGTGCCAGTCACCATGCAGGCAGACCCCGAGGAGGGGAGGGGGATAACAGTAAGAAGGGCAGTGGAGGATCCAGGGCGGTCCTATCGCTGCCCTTGCGGTATGCAAGCCCAGCGGCCCCCTTGCCGAATGTTTATTGTCTAGAAGGTCGATCTAAACAACCAATAACCTTTTTTTGTAGCACAGTTCAGCAGGGACGACAGGGAGAAGTCAAGAATTTTTGCGGATAAGAACTATTGAAATTAGACAGTGAAGTGAGGGGGGGGAAAAGAAAAAGAGAACGGAAATAGAAAAAGGGGAAAGGATCAATCAAATAGTTGGTAGAAGAAAGAAGAGACCCAAGGAACGATTGTAGCTCGATAAAAAGGGTACTAAGCCCGAAACTGGGAAGATAAACATCCAGCCTGCTGTATCGCAATGATCTGAAAGAGGTAGCGAAGTAGAGAAGAGCAACGCAGAGCGCACGCAATCTAATCTAGTGGTGGTCTGAGAAAAGGATAGAAGGGTGGGTAGAAGGGATTATGTTTTATGCTTAAGACAGGAAGGAGGGAGAGGGAGTATAATGGAACGATGGAACGATGGAACGATTCCGGTGGAGAACAATATAGAGCAGTTATTCCACTGATCACTTTTCTTTTCACTTAGGATGGCACTTGCATCATTTAGACCAAGTTATTCAGCAGTTTCCTCTCCACTCTATGTGCGCGCGTGCTTTATATGCAATGGATATAGCATAAAAGACCCCCTCAAGGAAAGCCCGTTCCCCCTCCCCCTCCGTCCAGGATGGCAAATATGGAAAAATTATAGGTACCAGGCTAAGCTAAGGGAAAGGAAAGGAAAAGGAAGACGAGCAGAAGACCAAGCAAAAGCAATCATCAATGGTCTGCGGGTCTCCCGCGGACAATTGGGTGGAAGGGAGAATCCACTCCTTCGATCTCACTGGGTTCTTTTCCTTTGCCTTCCTCCGCACTGTTCGCAGATCCAAATTTTCTACCCGTATTAAACTCATACATTCAGGGGTACAGTCCCTGTGGTTCAATTTCTCTCTCTCTCGCTCTCTCTCAGTCTCGGAAAGAGATCAGTTTCTCTTTCGACAGTGTCGATGTAGCACTCAATTTCTGCAAGAGTATTTGCTCGACTCTGGAGATCACAAGGTCGTGTTTGGCCCTCGTTATCGTCCAGCCCGTTCTAAGGCAAACGGGATCCATCTTTCTCGGTAAGAATCTCTAAACGCGGACACATAGAGATGGAGATTGTGTATGAGGTCCCCACCGAACCATCACAGGGTTGAGCACAAAATGAGGGTCGGCTGTTCTTGATTCGCACTCTCGGTATATCTGCGAATTAATTAAACTACGCTCGTGTTGAACCCGAGGCAAGGATGATGATTTTGGCCGCCACTCCTTGAAGCTGGATGATTACTCCCCATGCATTCCTTCGTGATGCATTCAATAATGCAATTGTCGGAGAATCAGATAAGCTAGGAGCTTCATATACAAGAGCGTTGGGGCTATAGAAATTATGCATAGCGGGTGGATGTACGGAGTAGGATCGTCATCATTGATTGCCGATGATACCATGCCTAAAGGCTGGGAGTCCCATGCGACGAGATCATCGCGGATAGTTTGAGATTGTCAGTGAGGGGTTACTTGGACAACACAGCGAATTACTGGTATAATTATAAGACGTAGAAGACGTAGAAGATGTTGAATCAGTGTTATGGATATTAATATTGCTTCATCAGTAGTCAATCCTCAACAGTAGTGTCGACGATATGAGATGTGTGTACAATATTTTGCCAGAGCGATAGAATATATATCATCGCCGATCGGCCCCCGTGTGCCAGGTACGAGCATACGTCACGTCACACTTAAGACCTTCGAAAAAATCATCTACCAGACGTAAGATATCTGGTCGGACCGGACCTGAAACTTACAGACCTTTTCCTTAGACATCTGGGCCTGCCTGCTATGGCTGCAAGTCCATGAGGCACAGTAAGTGTATCTAGTGTGGTGGTGGTGGTGGTGGTGGTGAAGTGTTGCGATAGTGTTGTTTGTTATCTCGCGGCGGGAGGACCAAAAGCGAGCTTGGCATATTTCGGGGGTGGAAACTCATCTGTCCGCAATTCCTCTCTGACGTGCAGGAGCTTATTCGGGTGGAAGCCCACAGCATTGGATCTAGTCTACAGTTCTTCTTTCTATCATATTCGATTCTCCGTTTCTTACACTATTCTCTTGCTTGGCCACCCCCAGCGTGACCTTGAACTTCCATTCCCAATCAGATATGCAGTGACCGGCGGTACAGAGAAAGAGCACCTGTCCGCAATGGACGCCTACCCCGAAGACTACGTCACCCACAACCTGCCCTTTATATTGCTCTCCGGTCTCGAGTCGGGATCCGAGGAGAAGCTAGAAGATACTCGAACGGACTATCCTTTTCTGCTTGAAAAAGGTGCGAGAATAGAGTCGGATCTTCCTTCGTTAAGTGGTTCGGTCGCCGAGGAATTGCGACGTGTACTACTCGACGAAGATGCATCGCGTTTGGCAGGGAGCCCCCGAGAGGAGGGAAGTATAGACTCAGCAAGAGCCCAGTACAAGATCAAGAGCATTGGACGGGTGAGCCACCGCAGTACGGCGCTCCCAGCCGTGCCCCTCCCTCCCCGCGTCATCTCCTTGTCCCTCGTCAAGAACTGTCAAACAGACTGCGCGGAAAGCTGCAACTACCACGCAACTATGCCCCTGGTTCACGACCCATCGGCCCATCGCTACGTGCAAAAAGAAAAAAAAAATGTTTAGGCTGATATCCATCTAGTCCTATAGATTACCTCCGCGCAAAGCTGATCCCCCGCCTGTGTCTCCTCCGACGAGCCCCGGAGCCAGTCAAGAAAATGATGTACCGCGCGGAACATCGTTTATACTTCACTCGCCGATCTCACCTTTGACTCCCGCTTCACCTACTTTCCCTGACGGTCTGCTTACGCCTCTATGGGTCACCAAACACCAAGGGCTTGTCCCTGCGGCGGTCATCAACTTCTTTCCGTTTTGCGCGGATCTTAATATGAGCTCCCTGCGCGACAACCAACTCCGAATCGAGATAAATGAATTGAAGAGGCAATGGCAATCCTCCGGCTACAAAACGCGCTTCTTAGTTGTTCTACTGTCCGAAGATGGCGAGGACAGTCTGCACAGGGATGCCGAAGATCGGGTAGCGAGCATTCGGAGAGCAACCAACCTGGATCAGAAATCACTTTTCCTGCTCCCGTCAGATGCCACGCCTTTGGAACTGAAGGAGTTTGCCGTATCTCTGTTATCTCATCTTCAGCCATCTGTGATAGAATATTATCGAGATCTGTCTAAGCACGCCAGGAAAAAGCGCAATCGAGGAACGATCCCTCTCCCAACGGCACCACCAACAAGCGGCACGTCCCAGACCTTATCCAGCCAAGGATGGAATGTAAGGTACGAATTCAAATTGGGAATCTTCGCGGAATTCCGTCGGGAAATTGATGCAGCACTGAGAAACTATGAGAGCGCGTACGAAACTCTATTCGGCCAAGAAGTGTTTGAATCTATCGCTGGCTGGAATCCTCGATTCAATGATGCACGTTTGCTTGGGGATGCGCTCGCTATACGCATCATACGCTGCCTTTTATGGACGGGCCAGACTACCCTTGCGGTGCGCGCATGGGGCAATCATCGAAGACGCTCACACGACATCCTGAATCGCCGTGGCAAAGGAACAAAAAATTATGGATGGGAAGCTTGGGAGGCTCGATGGTCTATGGTTATGGCGCAGCTCATACGCCAGGCCAGCATCCCTCAATTTACCTCTGTTGGTATACCGCAGGATCAATTTCAGCAGCAATATTCGATTTTTGTCCCACTTAACCCTGCTAATTCCACATTGGACGCTGAAGTGCCGTGGGAACAGCTTCATCATGAGGGCTACTGGTTGTATCGAGCAGCCAAGCATGCTAATTACCGGCGCATCATGGCCGAGCAGATTCCTGAGGAAGATCGGATGCCGCCCGGACAGTCTCCTGCTTCCCAGATAGCGAATAAGTCTTACATGTATGACACATATTTGGTACCTGAACCGCATGTTGAAGCACCTAAGTCGGGAACAAGGGGCTTCGATCACTCTGTGTGGAGACTAGATGCGTTAAAAGCAGCATTGGAAGAATTTACTAAGCGTGATCAGCTACGAAAGACGGAAAGCATCACCTTGGAGATAGCAGAAGAGTATATGCGCGTGGGTTCATGGCAAGAAGCCTATTCGACTCTCAAACCATTGTGGCCAACCTTGACATGGCGACGCACAGGTTGGTGGCAGCTCATGGAAAAAGCCGGCTGGGCTTTGAGAGAAAGTGCCTCGCACGTGAATGACGCCGAATTGATGTTGCGGATCGACTGGGAGCTGCTCAACAAAGGTAAGAAAGTCCCTTAACTAGATCGCATGGTTAAAGCCAGCTCTCGGGCTCGCTATCATCTAGTTTATGCTCACCTTTCGGTTATCTACTAGCTTTCACAACCCGGCCTGAATGGCACTACGATATACATAGAAGCCTAGAAGATCTTCCCCTGACGAAACCAAAGCCATCGGTTGCTCTGCTTGCAGAGGATATTTTCTCATCTGGTAAGATGCAGCTTCGGGATTGTGCGATCTATTGTGCTAAGATTTACCCACCAGTGACGGCGTCGTTCGTTTTTCAAAAGCCAGAAGGCAATGTTGGCGAGCCATTGAAAGGACAACTTGTTGTGACATCATGCGCTCACGCATCCTCAGCGCCCATCAGATTCTCTGAGGTCAAAGTTGCTTTTGAAGGTTGCCTGCGTCCAATCAAGCTCCAGTCAACCAATGAGGAAGTCGATACCGTGACGCAGTGCACAATATCGGCGCTTTCACTGCGTGATCCAAGTGTTTCGGCAGACCAATCGTCTATCCTGTCACCTACCAGTGGCCTGACGGCGTTGACTGGCATCGCAGACCTAACTATTGCTCCATTGCAAACAAGGGTGTATGAGTTGACATGCATCCCTAGAGAGGCGGGAGAATCGCGCGTGGCCTCAATCACACTAGTAATCGACGAGGAGAAGTTTGACCTTGCAGTTGCTATTACTGACATAAGCCCACCTGAATCATTTTGGTGGCAGACTACCTCGAAAGGTCCTACCCGTCGTCGCGTCGGCAAAGGTCGGGATCCTGGCCGGTGCAAGATACTTCCAAAACCGCCGAAGATACGGATATCCGTGCTGAACATGCGCGATACATACTACACCGATGAGGAAATAATTCTCAAGATTGACCTCCACAATGAAGAAGATGAGGCTGCAGAAGTCTCAGCGGAAACGAGACTCTTTGGTCACCCAGACTCCAAAGCCAAAATCCGCTGGCTAGATGAGACGACATCCTCCGAAACGCCGAGCTCTGGTCAGAGTACACCAATTGAAGGGGTATCGCATTTCATCAAACGGCCAATAGGTCTAATGGAAAGCTCGAGTCACCAAGAGTTGGCAATCGTCCTAACCGACACCAGTGATGCCTCGAATTATGATCTCGACATATCTACTGTTTACAACCTCGTGTCTGATGTCCAGACACCCATTATCGCAACTACGCGGGTCAATTTGTCCATAATTCGACCATTCGAAGCTAATTATGAATTTCTCCCCCGGCTCCATCCCGAGCCCTGGCCGGACTTTTTTACTGTTGATGATGACCTGCTCCCCAGTGGAGACGTTTCGACCCCGGGGGGCCTCCAGCAGCGATGGTGCCTGAATTCCAAGGTCGTCTCTTTTGCCTTGGAGCCTCTCGTTATTGAGAAAATGTCGGTTGTGATGCTGGGACTCGGTGGGGCTTCGACCTGTCATATCGGCTCGGAGGAGATTGTTAGCCCCGAAGCTGTAGAGATTCAGCCCGAGGAACTTCGGGAGTCCAATTTCACTCTTGACATCCAGAAAGAGATTCTCGGCGACCGACGACCCGCTTCCCTGAATTTGGCGCTTGAGATACACTGGAGGCGTAGCGCAGTCGAAGGGGATGGTTCTAACCCGGCTACTACCACTTCGACCCTTGCTATCCCTCGATTCATGATTCCGACCGGGGAGCCTCGAGTGCTGGCCTCAGCGAGGCCTTCAAGTGCTCTTTCCGGCCTGATTCACCTGGAATTCACCTTGGAGAATCCGTCGATGCACTTCCTCACTTTCAACCTGACCATGGAGGCCAGCGAAAACTTCGCCTTCAGTGGACCGAAGACGATAGTGGTCCAGTTGGTGCCCTTAAGCAGACAGAGAGTTCGATATAACTTATTGGCATCAAAGCGAGGATTATGGATCCAGCCACAGCTTGTTGTCGTCGACACATACTTCAACAAGACTCTTCGAGTTCTACCGACGGAAGATATGCGGACGGACAAGAAAGGGATTTTGGTCTGGGTAGATGCTGACGACTAGGTCCGGCTATGCAATTGATCTATGTGGATTGATATATGAGGTAGCTAGATAGAGAAAGATTGATATTCAGGTTAACTCAGCGGAGATTTGTGTGCAGTACGTCCGGGATGATTCATTTTATTCATTTTGGACACACTGCGGAATGTGTATAAATCCGATATGATGAAGTGAAGTGAAGTGAAGTGAGGAAGATGACGATGATGACGATGACTCTGTAAGAAACAGCCATGCACGTGATCACAGCCCTTATCACGCATTACCCGCAATGGACTAGTGGCGGTAATCGGAGCGACGCCCGCAGCTCCCCATTCCGTTAAGCAGAGAGCGAGTGAGCAAGTGAGCGACTCCCTCTCTCTCTCTCTCTCTCTCTCGCTCTCGGAAGAGCTGCGCAGATTCCCTCCTCCCACTTCGCATTTACAACCTCCCCATCTTCTCACGCTCGCTCCTTACTTTCCGGCTACTAACCGGTCAACTGCCATTTATTTTCCGCCTCTCTCAGAAATCTTTCCAACCAACACCATCGTCATTCCACACACCATCTCCTTCCCCTCCTCCTGCTCGTGCGGCTGCTTGGTAGTGCGGCTGCTGTCTGTTCGCTCCAATCGCAGCCATGACCCAGCAGGCTTTAATCCTCGACACGATCCTTGGCATGAAAAGGGCCTTGCACAAAGAAAATGATTGTATGTCTACGTCCTCCAGATCTCGGTCTTTTGGTCGTTGACAATCTGGCTAACCCTCCTCCCCTCCCGCTGTGGTAGATTCCGGCCCTGACGATCCTATCACCCAACCGACAAACCGAGGCAACAAGCTTCGGGCAAACGCGAAATTCGTTCGAGAGGGAGCACTAGGATACATCCATCCGGAGGATCTCTACAAGCAGGTGAGTCGTTCTTCATTGCGTCTCCTCTCTCTCGATCATCGTGCGTCGAATGATCGTGAGTGATGGAAGGCAGGATGGACACGGAGAGAGCGCGAGCAAGCAGGCTGACCGTCGCTGGCCCTGGACTGTATAGAAAATCGAACATGGAGGGTTCACGCGCTACATCCTCCAGCGAAACCCGGTGCGCTACGATTCAGAAGGTGATGAGCTCGATGACGACGACGAAGATTCTGAGGCAGATGCCGCGGCAGCGGAAGAGAATCCATTCTCTGAGATCGCGCTCGAAAGTGAGAGACTTCACCCACCCTGCCCACACCGACCGTGCGAGAGAACATGAGTGGCTAATTGTTTCCCGTCGTTTGTTCTCAGATTTTATGTGCCCGTTGAAGCATCCTTCTGAACTCCCTACTCATCCTTCCATGTCGCATGCCTATACCTCGAAAGCAATGTTGCATATGACCCAAGCAATTGAAGCCAAACTTCGCCAGGAAAGAGCATTGTTATGGCGGGCGAGAAATCTGCACAGGCAGTTTTTGGGCGATAGTACTTGGATGGCATGCGGTATGGTTGAGACGTCGGCGGATCGCTGGATCTTTGAGCCCCGAGTGGCTAGCACTACGCATAGTCCGTCTTTGAATCAAAGCAGACCGAACGGCACAACTGCATCACTACCGACAAGCAAACCTACAACGGAAACGGATGGCACACAGGGATCCTCGTCGGTCACAGAGGCATCACAGCCGTCTCATGCCGCTCAGAATGAGACCTCGCAGTCTCAGCCTGCTGCTGACGAAGACGTGGAGATGACCGATGCCCAAGATCACCGCACGAACCAGGTGCATCATCTCCCAAAGCTCGACCAGACTAGGGAACCTAAATCGGAGGAAGTCGACACGCCCGTTGGCGACCTGCCCCATCACTCAGAAACAACCAAACAAGAAAAACAAGTTAATGGCAGTCACCTTGCGAACAGCACTAAGATAGTTGAAGATCAGCTGCCTGATTCCGATCGCACTCTTCACCGGGAAGGGAAGGCAGACTCGAACAGCAATGGTACCGCCAGTGTTACACAGCCAGACCCCGAACATCGACCCGACGCTGCGGGCGACGATACGGATAAGGACGCAGAGATGCAGGATGATGGAATATCGCCGGAGCCTCCTCGACGCATGACAACACGTGCGCAGACCAACGCTGCCAATCCTCACCAGGACGACGAATCGGGGCCTCTCTCCCCTGCCCCATCCGATGACACTCTGGGCAGCCTACCCACACCCCACCCACTGTTCCTCATTCCCGAATCTGTCCGACCCGACCCCAATTTCGGCCTACCCCCGAACGAAGCCGAAGACACCCGCCGACTGCTATGGTCCTATGTTCAAAAGCAAGAGGAGACCGTCCGCGGCTTTGAGCACATGCTGGACTGCCTCCTCCGCGCCTGCCGCATGAAGGAAGACGTACTTGAATGGTGCAAAGCCGAAGGCCATGTCGGCGAATTGAGCGACGGTGAAGACTGGTACGACCGTGAGAAATGGGGTCTTGCCGAAGGAGAGGACCTCAAGAAGGGCGCGGACGAGGACGAGATTGAACCTGTCGAAGAAAGTCGGACGTCGAACAAGAGAGGCAGAGGTCGACGAGCTTAGCCTCTTTTTCCGTTTATATGCTCTCTTCTCTCTCACGGCCGACCTCTTCTTTTTCACCCATCTACGAATGCAGGCATCGAATCTTACATTAACATCATCTTAGAGAACCCATAGCGCGGAGTTGGCGGTGTTTAAACTTTTTGAGGGACTGATATATCCATGACATGATTATGGACTGAATGATGACCAACCTTTTTCTTAATGTTCCAATTCTCTGCAAGGTCTGCATGTAGCGCACAATCACACTGCATACACACACCGCATACATACATATACTTGATACCCACACTCCCCAATTTACCTACCCTCCTATCATTGATCAAACTATTTATCACTGGCATGTAGAACAACGATCACTCAGTAGCGTACGGGCACATGTCAATCCGTACTCACTTTTTCGATCTATACAATCAATAACCATGAGATCTAAATCGAAGCTCAGAGAAAGAAAATACAATTAAAGAATAGAAGCAAGAATAGAAACAATTTTTTATCTCCCCGATTTTAGTGCAACTCGTTCCATCCTCCTCTCGGTCTCTTATTTCCTGTTCGTCGCCGTTGTTTTCTGCATGATATGTTTTTCTGTTGTATGTATGTCATTTGAGGGTCGAGGAATGGTAGTCATGTATCGTTGAGGAATACTGTGGGTTAGGAGGGTGCATTTTTATTTCCTCTGGAGGGACTGCCCGGTGAGGCTGTCCTAGAGTGGGTTTATCTGATCTAGGGCGGCAGTAGTGGGCACCTGTAGGTTGCCAGATGGTGTGGTGGTTCCGAATTTGTGCGAGAGCGAGAAGGGGCTAGTGATATGTTGAAACCGCCTACAGCTCCCTTTCATTGGCGCGTTGGGGGAAAGAGAGCTGCATCGCATTCCGCATTGGTTGATGTATGTCAGTGCCAGGAAAGCCCGCGGTGGGAGGGACACCGACCCCTCCCCTGACAGAAACATCGGATATCGAAGTGCCTCTGGAAGGTACTGGCTGCAGTTACAGGTTCTTCTTGCCGCCTTGCTTGCCCTTGGCACGCTCGCGCTCGCGCTTGGCGTAGATTTCGGCAGTGAAGGGACTACATAAGGATGGTTTGTGGTTAGTTGGGTGATTGATTGCGGAGGACCAGTTTTGTGGGGGATATCTCTCCACACCAAAAATCGCGTCTGGGCTGGAAGCGTTCGCGTGGGACAATGGGGAGGAAGCCTGGGGTTTTGTCGCGTTTGGGATAGTCGAGAATAGGCTGGCTGATAATTCGCGTGGTATTGAGGTCCCCGGAGCATGTCGTATGAGGAAAGCATGTGCATGTGGGGAAGGGGGCGGGCTCGGAGAGAACAGTTGGATGAAAGGGAAATACTTACTCCTCCCATTGGAGAGCGAACCAGTAGAGAATGAAGACTTCGGCGGTCAGGAAGAGTCCCGCGACTTTACCTCTGTACAAGGCTACACCCAAGAAGTTGAGGGTGCTTCCCCAGTACATCGGCGAGCCGGTGACGTTGAAAGGGAACCCAGTAACGGGAGCATCCATGAGGATTCCGAAATAGTCTCCCAAGTAGGTGCCGGTCACCCCGAGTGCCCACATGCTGGACAGGACGAGGACCGAGCCGATGGAGAAGAGAAGCCCGCCGAGGACGGGTTGGTGCACTGGGGCATAATAAGGCTGGTCTGCCAGGGCCGTTTGGTAGACGTGGTCGCGTAGGATTCCAATGCCGAAAATGGTGACGGCGAGAAAGTAGCAGCCGTAGTAGGGATTACCACCGAAGATACGAGTCAGGAAGTGATTGCGATATTCTACAAGACGAGATGAGGATGAGTTTCAGTCATTTTGAAAGGTCGCATGAAGAGTCGTAGATTTGTGCGAAATCTCGCCAGGCTGGCAGGCGGACGACCTGATTGATTGGGGAAGAAGTGTGGGGGACCAACCAGCACGTGCAACAATGCTGGATTTGAGATTTAAGTCAGTCCAATCGATAGAAAGCTCAGGAGAGAGCAGTTCTCATCATCAGTACTTACTTCCAAAAAATGGGGTTGAAGGCAATGGACAACGCAGCCCCTACACAAAAAGTGGAGTTGAGAATCACATGTGGGGGAGAACCGGGGAAGAATTCATTATCAACAACATACATTGCAGGGATGGTTGAGACAAGTCGACAAAGTTGGATAGGGAAGCCATATTGCAGAAGAAGATGCAACCACGTAAGACACAGAATGTCAGCTCCGAGAAGAAACAGAAGAGTGAAGCGGAAAGGAAGTGAGAGAAAGAGGGAGAGGGAGAGAGAAGTGAAAGAGGGCGAGGAACAGGAAAGACCCAAAGAGATGCGGTGGTGGAGAAGAAAGAATCCCAAAACGGCATGACGTCGTTTACTCAGGCTCAGGGCTGTCTGGCACCTCTACTTCTAGGCTCCGAGCGCCCCAACGCTTTTTAGTCTGCATGTGCACATTCTGACTCTCAGAGATTCTTCTTTGTGGCGAACCACTGCAGTATAGCCTGTACCGATTCATATGTACTGCGCCTCGTACTGATTGTCTCCATTTTTTTCTACCATGCTTACTCCAGCAATGTTGTTGACAATACTCCCAATGTAGTATAGCCAGTATTAAACCTTGAAGGTACAGTATTGTTATGTAAAATGCTCTAATTAACTACCAGGGAAGCCCCGGACTCCGGATCAACCAAACTTCCTCACCGCCTGCATCTTATCATCCCATTGTTTCATGCATTATCTCATCGTGGTCAACAACTTGGTTATCTCGACCATACTATAAGATCCCCCTAATATTGTTTCAGTCAGGGGAAGCTAAGTTGAACCTCAAAAATTTAGAAAAACCAAGCAACATGTCAACTTCTACGTCTCCGTCTTGTTCTTGTCGTGCTTAACCCGGCATGGCAGTACGACTGATCCGGGGACAATGGCCCTCAAGCGTCAAGAGTACATCCTGCTGGCCATCGGTGCTTTCATAGCTTGGGGATTGGTCACCCAGTGGCTGCCTGTGCTCAGATACCTTGTCCATGCACTGGGGCTAGGTGTCTTGCTCACTTCAATCACACTCCTTCTTCTTGTTTGTCTTACGACGCGACCTACAGCCGACGCAGCTTCCCCCACCCTGAACAAGCGCCCCGTTGCCTTCCTCACCCGCCGCCATTGGGACCAAGAAGCGCGAGGTGTCCAGAAACGTTCAATCTACAAACCCGACTCGCTCTACCCTCAGTCATTTGTGGTCTCGGAGGGCATTGACGAAGTTCTCAGTCTAGTCACGCGCGATTTTGTCGCATCATGGTATCAACATATTAGCCCGAACCCCGCCTTCGTGAACGAGGTCGACCGAGTGATCCGAACCGCCGTTGAGAACCTGCGCGAGCGGTTGCTAACAGAAGATCTAGTCTCGCTTCTCGTATCTCGAATATTCCCCATACTCACAACCCACCTGAAGGAATTTGATGTCGCGGAGCGATTGGTGCGGGGAAGAAATCTTACTCGGAATGTTACCGAGTCGGACGAGCTGGATTTGGCCATAGCGAGCAAGTATCGGGAGGGCAATATACACCCGGCGGCTAGAGTTTCCTTGTCCGACCAGAAGCTCGTCGAGCAAGAATACCTCCGCAAAATCACCGTGGGGTTGTTGCCAAAACTGTTTCCGGCGTCGGTACTCAATAGCCGCATTGTGTCTGTCATAGTCCGAGAAATCCTCGCATGCGCCGTACTGTATCCTATAACTGCGGCCCTTTCAGACCCAGACACCTGGAACCAGTTGGTGGAGGCTTACGGACGTACTGCCATACAGGACCGAAAGACGGTCCGAAAGCTGCGGGCGGCACTAGATGAACACGCCTCACCAGCACCAAGGTCGAAGCGCGGGAGCCAATTTCCACGTCTAGGTCCTCATGATTCAGAAAGAGCATTTGAGAGATTGGTGCGAGCGATCCGGCGCTGCGACAACATCTCCGATGCTAGACGGTTCAGAGCCCTCATTGTAAGCCAGCTGAAGCGCGAATCTATGGTAGAAGGACAAGATGCGACCTATTTACAAAGGCTGGAGACGGCTAAGAGGGTTTTGGATCAAAAAGTAACGAAGCTTTCCACGCCTGCAGGGAGCCGTGTGTCACACGCCTCGGCGGCAGCATCCCACTTCCGGCGCAAGAACTCCGCCCCGCGGGAGGCATCGTTGGTCGACGTCATGCATGATGCCTCAGGACTCTCTTATTTCATGGAGTTTATGGACCGCCAAAAGCTGATGTCTCTGGTGCAGTTCTGGATCGTCGTTGATGGGTTCCGCAATCCGCTGGAGGATGATTTCGGGGACGAGGACTCTCCAACCTCAACATCGTGGACGTCCACAGACCAGAATGACATGGCATTGATTAGCCAGCGTTACCTGAACAAACCTGAGTTGAAAGTGCCGGAAGAATCCCGTCGAGCAGTGAAAGCGTTCCTCAACGCAGGCAAGCGAGCCACTGCGGACCAATACCGTAAAGCACGGACTGTAATTCTGACGACTCAGTCTGCGGTACTCGAAGAGCTCCAGAGCACCTACTATCCCAAATTCAAGAAGTCCGATCTCTACTACAAATACCTTGCGTCAGATGAAGTTTCACAGTCTGCGCCTCATGTGCCTCCACAATCCCCCGGCACCGCCGACCTTCCCGATAGACGACCGCTTCCTCCGCTGATAACCCGTACCTCCTCACAACCAAGCGCCAAACCCAAAGATCTGAGACGTGCAGCTGTGTCATCAAGCGATGTACGAAGTATGGGCAAGAAGCTTGATGACGATGACTCTTCAAGACGTTCATTTGATTCTGAAAGGTCAGCTCCCTTGTTTGACGACGACTACGACACCGATCCCCTTGCCATGTCGACCCAGAGTCTTGGACAGGACTCGCAGAATGGCGACAATGAAGCGAATCAGAATCAGGTAATCGAGACGATGGAAGCTGCCTTGAATGATATTATCACAAATCAGCCTGGAAACAATAGATTGGAAGATTTGAAGAGCGGAGAGTCATCCCCAACGCGCCTGTCAGCCGGTGATCTGTTCCCGCGCTCTCCGCGCAGCTCGGCCGAGCATGCTCGCGCGGAGAACCGGCTAGATGAGCGGGCAAAACCGAGCATTGCCTCGCTTGGACTCATCGATCGATCTTCGCGGCATGGTGTCTTTGACGATGATCTTTTCGCCGACCAGCAGAAATTCATCGAAGATGAATATGAAGAACCTCTGGGATCAGACAAAGACCCGGCTGATGAAGTTCATGAAGCTGCGCCCGGTGACTTAGGGCTGACGGAAGCCATTGAGGCGCTCACAGCCGAGATTGAAAAGCTGGGATCGCAAGAGTCCGTGGTCGATACTCTCACTCGGAAAGCCGAGCTCACAAATAACACCGCAGAATTGAGGATTCTGCGCAAATCGAAGGCGAGTATCCAGCGTGAGATTCACCGGAAAGAGATGCAACGGCAACAGTACATCATTCAAGAGAGCGATAATAGCTTGTACGGCCGATCAACGGTCCGGATCAAATCCATCGTAGTAGGGAAGGAGGAGGATGGTCGAGAATTCGCCATGTGTAAGTCCAAACCATGCGGTCCTTTCATAGATGTCGAGACATCGAACAACGAACTGACCGACCCGAAGACGTCATCGAAGTGCAAAGAAATGCCGGGGAGCAAATGCCAGCGGCATCCTGGGCGGTTGCGCGTCGCTATAGCGAATTCCATGAACTTCACACCAAACTACGCATGAGATACCCGTCCGTGAGGCATTTGGACTTTCCACGCCGCCGGGTGGTTCTGAAGCTCCAGAAAGAATTCCTTCAGAAGAGACGCCTAGCCCTCGAACAATACCTGCAGAAACTGCTCCTTCTCCCTGAAGTCTGCCGCAGCCGAGACCTGCGAGCATTCCTGTCCCAGCGAGCAATCACGCAACGCAACGAGACGCAGAGCTCCCGTGACGGTGAGACCAAAGACCTGGTAACCCGGATCTACAATTCCGTCGCCGACGGCATGGACGACTTCCTCGGCAATTTTGGCGTGCTCGACCAGCTCTCTACGGCCGGCCAAAACCTCATCTCCGCCGCCACGAACACCAATTCCAACGGCAACCTCAACACCACAACCACAACCGGCACTGTGCCCCTCTCCCCCGAAGACGCTGTCACCGCCGCCGAGGCCGAGGCCGAGCTCAATGCCTTCGAGGACCGCGACCTCGAGCCCTTCATCAAACCCATCTGCGACCTCTTCCTCGAAACCTTCGAGCTCAACAAGGGCAACAACTGGCTGCGCGGGCGCGCCGTCGTCGTCGTCCTCCACCAGCTCCTGGGCGGCACCATCGAGCGCAAGGTCCGCGACGGCGCCCGTTCCCTCGTGCAGGACGACTCCCTCCTCCGCTATTTGACTCTGGCCAAGGACACCATGTGGCCCGGCGGGACCTTGCGCCAGAGCAAAGTCCGCACCCCACCTGAACGCCTCCGTAGCCGCACCGAGGCCAGCCTCGTGCTGGCGACCTTGATCCCCGACCTGGCGGGCAACGTCGTCGGGCGGGCCAACGCGCAAGCCGCGGCCCGGCGCATCTTCGCTACCTTGAACAACCGGCGATTGAATGCACACCTGGTGTTCACGATCTTGGACGAGATCGTGCTGGTGTTAATTGGAGGTGGGGGTGGTGGTAGTGGGGGTCCTCTCGACAGCATCGGACGCGGACGTTAGACCCACTCACTCTCCATAACTTAATGTCTCCACACTTAATGCATTGACGATGACTCGGACTGTGTTTGTTGTATACTGATCTGCATTTGGACTTCTGCACGTTTTCGAGAAATTACTCCTCCCCCACGCTTTTTTTCCTATCAGTTCCCCCACCCTTCCCTTCCTGATCAATTTGCCGCTCCAGTTGCGTTTGGGTTTAGCGGGCGTTTTGCTTGATGCATTGTCGGGCCGTCTGGGGCTTTTTTCTTCTTTCCTCTCGATTGACGTTTGCTTCCCCGTTATTGCAAATAAGCATGTTCCTTGTCCTCCGTTGTTGGTGGTTCTCTGCCTGCATCTGTTACTAATTAATACCTGTGGTTCGCACGGAATGCAATGCATGGTTATTATCACGGGTTATATGGATCAATTGTTTCGTTCGTTAGGGGGAAGGCATCAAGGTAAATACCGCTTGCATCGTGAAGCATAATGACAGATGGAAAGTAGAAGTACATAGCTGAGGTGCCTTCAGATTGTTAAATGTGGGCCAGTGGCGACATGTCTATCACCGGCCCAAGTTATTTCTCCCGCTTCCTTTACACGGTAAGATATGAGGTTCTTCTGCGAATGCCAATCATGAGTCGTGAACAAACCGGCAGATCTGAAACTCTATAATCCAGTTCTACTTTCACGTTCTCATACGGCCTTACTGAGTACTGAGTACATAAAGAACTCATACAAGGTAACTTAGTTGAGGGATGAAGGTGGAGACTACCTAGTAGCGAATGGACTAGCGCGTGACGCTACGGCACTAGCCTGAGTCTTAGCGATCGGGAGTACTTCGATTGTATGCCTAGTTACAACCACAACCACAAGTAAACTACGAAATACATGTCACGGTGGGTGATTAGATTAACGTCCTTTGCGGAAAAATCAAGCGGCTGGTTTGGTCTGGTCTGGCATTGGAGTGAAATGTGTGAATGGAAATGATGGAAACTTGCGGGTCGAAATGGATTGTACTGTACAGTATCACCGTCCATTTCGACACCCAATCAATCAGTCGATTGTAAGTTGGTGGTTTTACTTCCCTCAGCCTTGTAAAACCACTTCGGTGACATGAGAGCCGAGACACGTCTTTGACGATCCATCATAAAGAAAGTGGCCACAAGATTGCACCTTGACAAAAAGAGAGAGTATCTGGAAACACGCGAAGATAGAGAGGGTTTCAAATTACAAAGGATTAGATAGCATCTCCGCCTTGCCCCCCAAACTCAACTAACAATGCCTTTTGTCTTTCTCCATGTCCCCTACCGCAGATAGGGAGGTAGTACACAAGAGAGAAGTCAACTGGACAACAACAAGGAAGGGGGGGGGGGGGAGTTAAGACAGGAGGTCATGGTAGTTCGTACGAGAGGGTAGATAATAGGTGGGTGGGGCTTTGCGCATCAAGCCTGAAGAAGAGACCTCTATGCGTCCTCGTTCTTCTTCTTCTTGGACTTCTTGCTGCTGGGCTGGGCGGGGGGACCCTGCTTGGTCTGGTGAACAATGAGGCGTGTCCAGCACTCATCCTTGTCCCACTCGAAACCTTTGAGGTAGGGATCGGTCAATACGTCGTCAGACTGGGTGTGGGTTAGTTGAGAGTGTTCCTTTGTTCCTTCGTGTGTGAGTGGACAAGGGCTGAGGACCGACGTACCTGCTTCTTGAACTGCTTGTAGATTGCGTCCAGCGCATCCTTTATCGTGACGCCCTTCATGTTGCGGGCCGTGACCTCCAGGCCCAAGGGGAAGTGCAGGTCGATCTTCTTGACCGGGGGATTGACGAGGTGGAGTTTGAGGATGTCCTTGTCTTCGACGGTGGACGGGGAGGTGTTGAGCTTCCTGTTCGTCGACAACGGTGCAAGGTTAGATGGAGGGGGACATGGCTTGCTTGATCTTGATGAAGGCATAATGATGGAACTCTTACCATCCTGTGCGTTGTGTCTCGATAGGCAGGGTCAATTCGATCTTCTTCTCCTCTGCTCGGACGGTTAGTTAGTGGGTGGGGTGGGCTGGTGAGGTGGAGAGAATGTGATACGCACCGAGTTCCTTGATGTTGTAGACGCCTTCCGCGGTGGACGAGTGACGTCTGTGTTTGATGTCCTTGGGTTCCTTGGTGTCCTTGGTGACCTGGACTGGTTTCTCGTCCTTAGCCGTTATCGTCAGACCAGCGACGGCGGAGTCGACCCTGGTGAGTTCTTCCGACATGGTTGACGATGGTATGAGTCTGGAATCACTGGCTGGTGATATGAAGAGTCGTTTGGTTAGTGATGTCGATGACGATGATGGAAGATGGGACAGAAGGAGGGTGGTTCAGATGGATGGGGATGGACTACGACTCCGAGAGCTTTAAGCTACAGAGGGGAGAGAGGATCAAGTGAGAGGAACGAGGGACAGATGGAATGGAATGAAGTCAAAGGAAAATATCAGGACCAGGGTCAGGGTCGAAAGCTTACCGAACCGTGAAATGGGTGGAAGTAGTAAGATGGGATGGGATGGCAGCGGATGAGAGATGGAGAGAGAGAGTTCCAATGGATGAAGTAGGAAGAGAAGAAGAAGGAAAATGGAAGAGGCGAGGGGGAAGTCCAGGAACTTTAAGAAGAGTTGGATGGAGCGGAGGAGAAGAAGAGAGTGGAGGGTGGGCAGGTGACCGCACTGGTTCAACCACTCCCCAGTTGGCATCAAAGCATGAAACCCCCGGGTTCCATGTCTATTGCTCCCATCAACGGGTCATCTACTGATGCGTATACTTTAGTATGCCTATAATGTATAGTGTACGGTATGGTATACGCATTGTAGGTAAACATAGGCCCTATACAAGACAGACACTATAACATCATATCATATTCAAAGCAACAACCCCAACAGCTTCAGCTACCGTCACACAATTCCACCTCTCAAAACCCATTACCTGGATGTGGTGATCGTAAGTTGTTGTACTGGATGACAGTAGTGACTGCACTTCCATCTACATAGTAGTGAGATCACACGAGCAGCTCCTGACGTCGGAAGCGGCCACTAAGAGCTTCCCATTGAACTAAGAGCTGCACCCCGCATTCCCACCGCGGGCGGCTTTGCTCCACTTCCATCGGTCTCGTCTCATTCATTCACTGACTGATTAAGTCTGACTGACATTGACACTGACACTGACACTGACACCGAGAACAAAGTACTTTTTCCACTCGACGTACCACCCAAATCTATGGTTACTCCCACCCACCCCGGTGTTTTACATGACACCACCAATCCAGTTTCCAAATTTACCCTGAAACCAGAGATCTGCTCTCACCCGCTCCTCTTTCCAACCCACCCCCATGTTCCGATTGATCATGATCATCCTTTCCCTAGAAAATGGATGACTTCATTGTCTAAATTGCGTGGTTTTCCATCAGCAAAGTCCAATCAAATTGACACCTGCTTTCCGTGGTACAGTTCATCCTTGGTTTCCGGGCAACACGTGAGCTTAAACTGGGAGGGGGTATCACCACCACGACCACGACCATGCCTACGTCCACAAGGGACATTCAGGCAATAATGGTAAAGTGAAAGAGGGAGGGAAAGTCAGGGTTGCATACATGGTTGAGGACTGGGCCCCTCGATCAATCATGCTGGGAGTGGTAGTCGTGGTGGTCCGTGAAGGTGGTGTGATGTGTGCGCTGATACCTCCCTTGGCCTGCTCCGGTACCTTCTGCGACAAGCTCCGCCCGGGTCTGGAGATTCTCTAGAATGTCAATCCGAGGTCGATCGTATGGTGAGGGGGGTCTGCCATTGGTCTGCACACTGCCTCAACTTGCAGCACCGGGCGGGGTTTGTCGGGAGCTACGAATCACGACCAGCGACACCTGCGGTTTTACCCCCAACGCTGTCGCCATCCTATGTGCATTGTCTGGCTGGGGGTGAGAGGGGAAGAGGGGGATTCTGGATTCATGGCTGGGTGCCTGTCCCGCATCTCCGTGTAGGTGTACAACGCGTACAAACGGATGAGTAAAACAATAGACTTTGAGATGGTAATGAAGAGTGGCCGTCAGCTGAGATGACTGTATAACTGTCTTGTAGCTTGTACTTTGTACAAGAATTGGTCCTCATTATGAAGGGCCATACCGATATCAGCCAGCAACACAAGAACAACATACAGAGATGGACATTGTATGGGAGCAGGGTCTCTGGGACATCAACAGTCGAAGCCATCACTCGACCATCTGACCACCCACCGTCCATGCATGCATGAATTGATTGATAGGTACTCCGTACCTTAGAGCTCTACGCATTCCGCCCGGCCACTCTAGAGGGGCGACTGCCGCAGCGGGCAAGATCGGCTGAGTCAGCAGCCAGACCGGGCGGAAGGCGGTGTGGCTCGGCAGGATCGAAGTTATTCGAGGATTGTCTTGGAGTCTTGGAGACAACTCGGACCGACATCGTCGAAAAGAGCCTCGCTTCTCCGTCAACAATCCCAGTTCTTCGCTCCCTAGTGCCTTTTTTTTGTACAACGAGCTTTGCTCCTGCTTCTAGCTTGCAAAAAGTCAAGCGAGCAAGAATTGTGGAAGCCAATCCCTTGTCTTCAGTCGCCTGAGAATCCTTACCTCCAGATTCTGCCGACCGTCAACCAAGTCATCGCGTCTGCTTTTCCTTTTTCGTCTCGCGTATCGGAGCTTTCGCTTTCATCGCCTCCGGCCAGTCCGCCCTTTGCCACATAATATACAGCCTTCGGAGCCTACGTCGTCATGTCGCTCTTCGGTAATGTCGGCGCTTCGTCGTCAGCGGGTGCCTCCAACACCACAGGTGACATCTCCAAGGATGTCGCTCTGAACCAACCTCCGGAAGATAGCATCTCGGACATTCGATTCTCCCCGGCCGCTGAACACCTTGCTGTCGCCTCGTGGGACAAGAAGGTGCGCATTTACGAGATCAATGAACAGGGGCAGAGCGAAGGCAAAGCTTTCTTCGAGCACGAAGCTCCTGTATTGAACTGCTGTTGGTCACCGGTACGTGAACTCGACCCCCCCCCCCGTCGTCCGCGCAATTGCTACCTAATGCCCTGATTCCTCCGTCTCGCGCGACAAACGCTTACTGACCCTGCTCTAGGATGGAACGAAAGTCGTTGGCGCCGGCGCAGACAAGGCGGCGCGCATGCTGGACCTGGCGTCGAATGCGACGACTCAAGTGGCGGCGCACGATGCGCCGATCCGCAGCTGCCACATGATTCCCAACCCGCAGGGAAACAGCCCGCTCCTCATCACGGGATCGTGGGACAAGACGATAAAGTACTGGGATATCCGGCAACAGACCCCGATCGCGACGGTGGAGTGCCAGGACCGCGTGTACACGATGGACGTCAAGAACAAGCTGCTGGTGGTTGGCACGGCGGACCGGTACATCAACATCATTAACCTCGACCAGCCGACCAAGTTCTTCAAGACGATGCAGTCCCCCCTCAAGTGGCAGACGCGGGTAGTCAGCTGCTTCGCCGACTCCACGGGGTTTGCCGTGGGCAGTGTCGAGGGCCGCTGCGCCATCCAGTACGTCGACGAGAAGGACTCGAGCTCCAACTTCAGCTTCAAGTGCCACCGCGAGACCCCGCCCAACCAGCGCGACATCAGCAACATCTACTCGGTCAATGCCATCTCCTTCCACCCCGTGCATGGCACCTTCAGCACCGCCGGCAGCGACGGCACCTTCCACTTCTGGGACAAGGATGCCAAACACCGCCTCAAGGGCTACCCCTCGGTCGGCGGCACCATCTCCACCACCGCCTTCAACCGCCAGGGCACCATCTTCGCCTACGCCGTCAGCTACGACTGGAGCAAGGGCTACTCCGCCAACACCCCACAACTCCCCAACAAGGTCATGTTGCACCCCGTGGCCCAGGAGGAAGTCAAGCCCAGACCCGGTACTCGCAAGCGGTAATGATTTAATCCCCTAGTAAGTCTGATGCCCGGGAAGAGAGAAAGGAGCGTGGAAGGGATGGCCGGGTGTGCAGCAATGTTTTTGGACGCATATGTGCGTGTCTGTGGGCATATCGGGGGCCGTTATCTCGAGGTCCCCGGAACAAACAACAATTTCAACGTTTAAAGAATGAAACGCACGGATTATTACGGTCAGGTCTTATCACCCGCCCCCGACCCCTCCCTACCTTTCTCCATATTTTATGTATGTCTTTTTATCATCATCTTTTCGTGTTCTGGGAATAATGCATCTGAGCGGTTCATTTCAGGTTAGAAATGGTTCTTCTTGAATTCAAAAGCTCGAAGATAGTAGGAATGCCGTAAGTCTGAGTCGTCATGGCATAAGGTGGTTTGTAGAGGATTGGAAGTTATACGGCTGCGGAGGAAATTCTAGATCTTTTGTAGGAAAACTCGACATCAATATGTCTATCGTGAAGAGTACTGAATAACATCAGTGAGAGACCCATGTTAAATGCGTCGACGACTGTTGAATAAAACAACCACCCCGGGATGAAAGAACCCGAAAAGTACATGGGCCAAAACGGCCAAAACACCTCAGGCCACACACCCACACACCTACTAACAGTGAAGGGGAACCGGAAGAGCTATCCAGGATTTAAGAAGCAAGACAACAACAGCAAAAGAAAAGTAAAGAAAGAAAAAATCTGGAATCAATCTGCATCATATCTCGTATCAACTCTGCGCATATGTATATGGACCGAAAAAAAAAAAAGGAACAAAGAAAAAAAAAGGCTTCTAATTCAACCACACCGACAAACAAGACACAAGTCGCTCTAAAAGACTTGCAAGAAGAGAGACACAAATCTTTTTTCCCCCCCACAGACACCAGCAATTCTTGAATGTTCTTTAAGGCTTGATTCGGAAGGAAGGTCATTTAAGAGGTGGGAAGAGTCACCTGGGCGACACCGTCGGTAACCTTGTCGACGGCTTCGGTGGAGGACGAGGCATCGGATTTCTCGACACCACCTTTGGCGGAGGCCTCAACGGGTTGGCCGCCAGCAGCAGCAGCGGCGGCGGCGGCAGCGGCCTCCTTGGCCTTCTTCTCCTTCTTCTTGGCCTTGGCGGCGGCGTTGGCGGCCTTCTTCGCCGCGATCTTGGCGGCTTCTTCCTCCTTCTTCTGGCGGTCGGCCTGGGAGCCGCCGAAGAGGTCGCGCCACTCGTCAGCCTTCTTCGGGTCGATGCGGGAGAAGAGGTACTGGGCCTTGCCGATCTTGTGGCCGGGCTTGACGGCGTCGGGCTTCCAGCCGTCCTTGAGGTCGTCGAGGGCGGGAATCAGGCCGAAGGGGACGGCGAGCTGCTCGTTGATCGACTTGGAGGTGGCGGGGAGGTAGGGGGCGAAGACGCTGGCGAGCAGGTGGATGAGGTTGAGCACGGTGCCGACGACGGCGGCGGCGCGCTCGGGCTCGTTGGCGATGAGCGAGTTGTCCAGGCGGTTGGCCTGGATCAGGCCGTTACCGATTTCGGCCAGCTTCATGGCGCTGACGACACCGGCGCGCAGGTGGGCGCCCTCCATCTCCTCGACGTACTGGCGCAGCGTGGCGGTCACCTCGTCCAGGGTGGGCTGGAAGGACTCCGGCACGGTGAACTCGGGCACCACCGAGCCGTACGAGGCGATCACCAGCTTGATCACCCGGTTGACCAGGTTGCCCAGCTTGGCCAGCAGCTCGCTGTTGTTGCTGTCCACGAAGGAGCGCCACTCGAACTGCGTGTCGCCCGTCTCGGGCCGGTTCTTGAGCAGGTAGTACCGCCACACGTCGGGGGGCACGCCCGTCTGCCTGGCGTTGTTGCCAAAGACACCGATGCCGCGCGACTTGCTGAACTTGCCGCCCTCGTAGTTCAGGTACTCGGTCGTGCTGAGGTGGTGCAGCATCGTCCACTTGTCGCCCGTGCCCATCTGGCAGCCGGGGAAGATGACGCTGTGGAACGGCACGTTGTCCTTACCCAGGAACTGGTAGAGCTGCACGTCCTCCGGGTTGCGCCACCAGAGCTCCCAGTCCGGCGTGTAGTTGGCCGTGATGGAGGGGTAGCCGATGCACGCCTCGAACCAGACGTAGAGCACCTTGTTCTCGAAGCCCTCCAGGGGCACGGGCACACCCCACTTCAGGTCACGGGTGATACCGCGGTCCTTCAGACCCTCCTTCAACCAGGACTCGGTGATGACGCGGGAGTTCTTGGGCCAGTCGCCCTTCTCAATGGCCTTGGAGGACCATTCCTCGATCTGCGGCTGGAGCTTGTCCAGGAGGAGGTGAATGTGTTTCGTCTCGCGGCGGACGGGGGTGGCGCCGTCGAGCTTGCAGCGGGGGTTGATGAGGTCGAAGGGGTCGAGGAGGTGGCCACACTTGTCGCACTGGTCACCACGGGCGTCGTCGTAGTGGCAGCGAGGGCACTCGCCCTCGACGTAGCGATCGGCCAGGAAGGAGTTGTGCGTCTCACAGAAGGGCTGCTCGGCAGTCTTCTCGGTCAGGTAGCCGTTGTTGTACAGTCTCTTGAAGATGGCCTGGGAGATCTCGGTGTGCTGTTTCGTCGGGGTGCGGCCGAAGTGGTCGAAGCCAATCTCGAACCACTCGTATACTTCTTGGTGGATCTTGTTGTACTTGGCACACAGCTCCTCCGGGGTCACCTTCTCCTCCAACGCCTTGGTCTCCGTCGCGGTTCCGTACTCATCGGTACCACAGATATAGAGAGTCTGGTGTCCGGCGGCCTTGTGGTATCTAATCGACGGTCAGGTTAGATCGAAAAATCAGGCAATCGATGAGTTGGGGGGTAGGGAGAAGAAAGAGTGAGATAAGAGAATGAAGGACAAGACGGACCTGGCGAAAACATCGGCGCTGAGGACGGAACCAACGATATTACCCAAGTGGGGGACGTTGTTCACGTAGGGCAGGGCACTAGTGACGAGAATATTGCGCTGACCCTTCTTAGGAAGGATTTTGGAATCGTCGGACGCCATTTTAGTGGAGAGGAGAGAAGGAGGGAAAGGAGGAGGAGGAGGGAAGGTGAAGATATTGGCGGGGTAAAGTAAAAGTTGCACGCCGGAGCAAAGCAGAGCAGTTTGTGTCTCTGCGCCGCTGCCGGAGGATGATTCATCGCTTCTTCCGATCTTTCCTTTTCCGCAGCGCTTGCTTATCTATCTATCTGTCTACCTACTCGTTATCGTACCCTTCGTACAATTCCGATTTTTTTTTTGCTTCTGGACTGCTCTCCGCGTCAATCATTCTCCTGGGTTGACTTCCTTTGTTGCGTTCTCTTTATCTACGTTCCACCTCGTTCAATTGTCCTTACCCACGCCCTCCGGCTCTCCCCCACCCAACAGGAAAAAGAGGGGAAAATTCAATCCGCAATGGACGGTAATCTGCTTGAGAGTCTCCTGGACCTGGAGGAGGAATTCTACCAAGAAGGATTCAACCTGGGCTCCGCAGATGGCGCCTTGGCCGGCTACACCGAGGGAAGTGTATTCGCCGTCGAGAAAGGGTTCGAAAAGTTCGTCGAGATCGGAAGACTGTACGGAAAGGCGTTGATTTGGGCTCAGCGAGTCGCAGACTCCGACCCGTCTGTCTCTGCCAAGGCTGTTTCGGAGTCGCAAACGGAGGATGGGACGAGTGACAAACCGGGCGAAGGATTGCTGGACCCATCTCTTTGCAAGGAGATGCCAAACCTGGTGACGAGCTCCAGACTGGCCAAGAATCTCGACACCCTGCTCGAATTAGTCGACCCAGCTTCTCTACCGATGGTGAATGATGAAGAGGCCGTCAACGATGTGGACGAACGCCACAAGGGCGCTGTCATGAAAGCCAAGCTCATCCAGCGTTCGCTGGGCGAAAAGGAAGACAATTCGGACATTCACCCGGACGCAAAGGAGACGTCGACTGCATCTGCAGGTGACGGAACAGGCAGCATCGAAGACATAAGCTCGTTAAGTATTCGCCATTGAAGACCCTCGTTGCTGCAAGTTCGCACTTACCGTACGACGGATTGCTCTGCAAGGGATGTCCGCGGTTTTGCCTTGGCAACGGATCGTTTGCTTTACCAGATCGGAATTACTCCGAGTCATTTGCTCGATCTGCCAGGTTGCAACCAAACTCCCTCAAGCTAAGATCCTTGATAGTCCATAGCCTTACTGTGTTGTGGTTAGCTTGGGTGAATAGCTTCAAATACTCGGGCGAACCGCGAGCCCCGATCCCCCGCCACGCATCCCCGCAGCCGAGGTTTTCTATTTGTATTCCGGATCGTCAACACCCGCCAAGTTGGTTTCTCACCCACATTTGGCCCTTCTTCACCCCCACGGAATTCTCTCGGATACAGAGAAGTTGGCTCATCGGTGTCGGTGCTGATCCCAGGCACCATTCCCTTTTTTGGGGTCGCCCCTCCATTTGGGGATGCATGGTCCTCATCTATAAGTACCAGCCTTGGCCCGCTCAATTCTATCAGGTTCAATGCCATGAAATTGGACGTTCGGTCTCTCACCGTATAGCTGGGACCACTTTTTTTGTTGTCTAGTCTGGTAGTCATCATGCAGTCGATTCTTCTATCTTTAGTCTTCCTTGCCCCCGGACTGGCTCGTGCCCAAACAGGAGTCACACAGCCCATTTCAGAGGACTGCGGCCCCTCTGTGGTATGCATTAATCGCTATGGCAATGTCCTACCGTGAGTGACTCGTGGCACATAGTCCAAATGTAGACAGCCCTTCTGATGCATAATTAGCTACCACTTTTTTCGCAATCTAACTACAATGGATGCACCCACCACGTTTGGTGACACCACAGTAGCCAACGGTACGAAGCTGAACGACATCAAGTCGGCCGATTTCATTGTGTACAACAAGGAAAAAGGCCTCGAGGCTTTAGGACCCAACCCCAGTTACGAGTATGTCTTTGCGGTGAATGAGGCTGTGCACGAGGCTCCTGTCTATGTAGCGTCACAGAACAAGCTGTATTTGTCGCAGCTAGCTCCTCCCACTGGCTATCTACCGCAGCTTGTGGTCGACCTAAACCAAGATCCCCCCACATTGTCCGAATACCTCTCCGATCCACCGGTATATGCCCCTAATGGTGGTACTTTCCACAGCGGCAAGATCATCTGGGGTGCTTCTGGTGGCAATAACTCCATTGGAGGTTCCGAGCAGCGCGTGGGATTGAGAACCCTGGATCCGGAGACCAATAAGACCGTCAGCTTGGTCAATAACTACTTTGGCTACTACTTCAACACGGTTGATGATCTTGCCGTCCATCCCAAGACGGGAGATATATGGTTCACTGATCCTCGTGAGTGCGCTATTATACCCTTCCTCACACATATGCTAACTGTTTCCAGAATACTCTTGGTTCAATTCCCTAACTGATACGCCTCAACTGCCCGCTGCCAGCTATCGTTATAACACTTCTTCTGGTGCAGTTGTCGTAGTCGACGACAGTATCGGGCAGCCAAATGGTATCGCTTTCACCCCAGATGGCTCAATCGTCTACATCAGCGACACAGTTGCTGTCAGCGCCCCGGTCGACCCAAAGTATGGCCATCCGGGCAGTACATTCAACACGACTCAGCGAAGGTAACTTATCTCAACTCTTCGCTTACCACTTGCTTCGAGTCTCAGGTAACTGACATCATACCCATCAGAACCATCTATGCCTTCGACGTGAGTCAAGATGGAGCCCACGCCTATAACAAACGGCCCATCTACCTCGCACCTGGCTTTGTCCCCGATGGACTGAAAGTAGCCGCAAATGGCTACATCGTGACCGGCTGTGGATACGGGGTGGACGTCATAGACCCATCTGGAGAATTGCTGTTCACTATCCAGACGAATTACACTGTTCAGAATTTCGCCTGGACCGGCTCGGAATTGAAGACGCTGTGGCTGATGGGCAATGGAGGGATCAGTAAAGTGGAATGGAATCTTGCAGGACAGGAGTTGAAATAAGTCGGGGTACAGGAGGCTTCACATGAACCGTGGTGTGATTAATCTTATGAATAATGTCTGGTTTGCACGTGGGTTGAAGGATTGGCAAGAACTGCTTTTGTAGTATTTGTAAGTATGAATGCATTTTAGACTTGTGGAAGATTTGAACTGCTTTCGGCCTGTCCTTGGGAATGTGAAGCTCGGGGGGACCCCAATTCTGACGTTGACATAGACCCAGGAATCAGGAAACACGGGGAACAGGCAGGTCTTTCCATGGAAGATCTCGAGATATCTTTGATCAAAATTCGGCTACTCCCCCACCTTTTCTTGCCAGTCTCTTTTTGCACCAATCGTTTGCTGGAATGACTGCGAGGCCAGTTCTCACGCCTCTTTCACATTCACATCCTTTTCTCCCCATCTGTTAGTAAATACATCCCTGGCATTCAAGACACCATTCATTGCTTCATCCCACCACATCCTTCTGGGACACACAACCATGAATCTCTTTATTACTGTCGCCGCTCGAGTTCTGATACGTACACCTACGGAAAAACAAACAGCCGATTGACTAGACACAGCCTTGTCGACTACTAGATTACCCCGCCGCCCCCCACCCCCGACTATGGCTGTGATACACATACCCCTCGGGCTATTCGGACCCCATTGCTGACATACAGTATGGACCCCTTAAGCGCCTTCTCTCTCGCATGTAACATTCTTCAAGTCATTGAGCTTGGTCAGAAAACCCTGACCCTGACCCTGAACTACCGCAAAGCCAGCACGGGCGAACCACGCGAGCACGAGGACCTGCAAGGAGTGCTGCAATGTCTGATCAGTTTGAATGTCGACCTGCACGCCTCGATCCCAAATTCCACCGAGCCTGGTAGACTTACCCCGGCGCTGGCTCGGTTGAAACAGGCCAATGAAGAGTGCCTTCGTCTGTCGATCGAGTTCGTAGACTTGCTGAACAAGTTGAAGCTCCGCACCCCACATGCATTGCTGGAGTCCATCCGGGCGGGCATCAAGACGCTCTGGAATCGCGACCGCATGGAGGCTATGTCTAGAGCTGTTGTTCGGGCTCGGGAGAATCTCAACACCGCATTGCTCTTCTACCTCAAGTATGTCCCTGGCCGATGCTTCACTGTAGTGTCACTAAGTGCGTGGTAGAGATACCCAAGCCACCGTGGCGGGCCAGCATCAGATTCTCCAGTCTACGGCTCAGCTAGAGGACAACGTCTTATCTGCACTGGAGGAACGTTGTACGATGATCCGGGCGGATGTACGCCAGGTTCTGGAGCAGGTGCAGGCAACCGGCATGAACCAAGCGGCAGAGACTCAGCTACTTGTCTCGCATCGGCATCAGCTTGACTACCTTCAACGTCAGATACATGGCATTCTCGATCGACAAGAACATCTCAGGAATCTGGATGAGCAAAGGAGACTAGCAGAAACCCACCAAATGTTCTTGGCTAGCATCCAGTTCCCGCAAATGCAGGAACGTGCTCAACAGATTCGTACTGCACACGAAAAGACCTACCGATGGGTCCTGCAGCCACAACACCCGAGCTCGGTTGTGGCTTGGCTATCTGCTCCCACGGACACCGAGCCGATCTACTGGATCTCCGGTAAACCGGGCGCGGGAAAGTCGACCCTGATGCGCTACCTGGACCAAAATCTGAAATCCGAGGAGCATATGCTTCCCTGGGCAAGTGGCTTCACAGTCATACGAGCTTCATATTACTTCTGGAACGCAGGGAATGCGCTACAGAAGTCCTTCGAAGGACTCGTGCGCTCCTTGCTTGCCCAAATACTCGAACAGCAGCCTGAGCTTATAGCTCGCATCACGACACTCGGACCAAAATACAACCCCCGAACTTGGGGCTCGAGTAATGTGGAATGGACCCAGTCTGAGCTACTGAGTCTACTTCATCTGTGTATTGGCGCCCTGCAAGACCGCTACAGGATTCTCCTTCTTATCGACGGCCTGGATGAATATGAAGGCACCGAAGAGTTGCGGCGGGATGTGATCCGAAGTTTGACTGGCTTGAACAGAATGGCAAATGTGAAGATATGTCTGTCAAGCCGGCCATGGAACGTATTCCGAGATGCCTTCAACAGCACACCGCAACTGCGATTAGAGGACCTTACTTATCAGGATATCAGCACATATATCCAGACCGAGCTTACCAAATCCCCCCGCTTTCGATATCTTCACCATCGCCAGAAAGCTGAGGCAGACAGACTAATCTTGGCGATGACTGAAAAGGCTGCTGGAGTCTTCTTATGGGTCCGGCTCGTGGTTCGCGACCTACTTGAAGCTCTCCAGGATGGCGATAATATGGCTGCCCTCTCGCGAAAACTCAACGGCATCCCCGCTGACCTGGATGAATACTTCCGTAGGATGATTGATTCGATCCCTCCCCTGCACAGGAGAGAAGCGTCGAAAATGATCCAAATTGCATTACATGAGGAGACCGCGTTCACCGCACTCCACCCGCTGCGGATGCTTGATCTATTGTTCATTGACGAACCTGTCCTTGACTTTGCGGACACAAGCCCGTCGAACTATCCGATATTGGATCTGGCTGATCATGAAGGACTTGCGTTCATGCTGGACTCTACGTACCGTAGGCTCAATAGTCGGTGTATGGGACTGCTGGAGTGCATATTTGATTTGGAGTTTTCTGGTTTCCTTGACCTTACCACTCCGGACTTCCTGGAGGTCTACGACGGTCATCAATTCAATTCTGCGCTTTGTACGCAGATCACGGAGTCGGAAGATATGGGACACATCTTTATGCTGACTATCAGCTTCTTACATCGCAGCTGCCGGGACTTTCTTCGTTCTCCCGAGATTCAGGTATTACTGCATCAATACACCGGCGGCCCCTTTGACGCAAGGCGGTACCTAGTCAACGCCAGAATCCACCAACTTCAAGCCCTGATGGTTGTTGGAAGTAACCGGGAGTTGAGCTTCGGCATTGCTAGTTATCTGGCGAGCGCACTAGCAGTGCCCGGATGGAGGGAATCCGCTCCGGCCATCAGAGCAGCCCGGATGCTGGACCCATTCATGGAAGCTCTCCTATCAGCGAGCAACCACGACAGTAGCATGGATGTCGGCTGGTACATCGGCAGATTGGCAGGCAAATGGGCGGACGAACAAAGCTGTTTCCTGACCCTGGCCATCGACTTTGACTTGCGGGGCTATGTCAGGGCGTGTCTGGGTCCAGCGCAAATCCGCAACAAGGCTGGCCGGCCGATCCTGGACCATGTTCTCCGACCGGAATTCTGCCGGCGCCGTGGCTCCCTGGGTATTGGATACTCATTGGTTAGCCCAGAGCTTGTGCGCCTCGTGCTCGACAACGGAGGCAACCCCAACGAATACTACCGAGGAGGGACCGTCTGGGCACGATTCCTCGCCTGGACCGCAGGCTGTTTGGTTGATTGTCTCATCGCTGACGCCGAGGTGATACAAGCCCACGTTGAGTCCATCGCACTGCTGCTGCTGCACGGTGCAACACTCGTCATACCTCACTCCTGGCTTGCAGGCAGCAGCCCCAGCTGGGCCAAGATCATGACCCACCCGGGCTCGGGCCTGCAGGCCGGCGATCGATTCCGTCGCCAGACATCACCCGTCTCAGCCTCCCCTCCCACGGCTTCCAGCGTGGACCAGCCATGCTATGCAGTGGTAGACCTCCTGGAAGCGTTCCGGCCATGGTTCGGAGGGGAGATCGACCGGCTGATTGCTCTCGCGCAACGCTCTGCAGCCGCATCTGTCCTGGCGCAGGGTATCACGACCCTGCCTCTTCGGCCTAGGACCGAGCGTCTGCGACCGGGAGTAGAATCTGTATAGTGTGCTGGTTAGCGAGTCGGGCTGTTGTGTCGTCCAGGCCAAGTCAGGATCCTTCTCGTATAAGGTTTTGAATCTGATGTAGAGCTGCGATGCTGGGGAATGAGCATGATAAATGGCCAACTACAGATGGAAATATACTTGGAGGTTAGGTTTTGTCACATAATCCGGATCCGAGCATATATTAATGAGGTGAGGACCGATGAAGACAGGTAGGTCGAGTCAAAAGTGTAAGCCTAAGAACATCCAACAAAACACGCTCAGATTCTATCAACAAGAAGGAATAGGCATACTGTCTCATAGCCGAGGTAGCAAAGCCTAGGCTCTGCTTCCTGGGTGATTGTGATGCGATCTATCATCCCTGAAACACAAAGTCGAGAATCCCCAGCGGCGATCCGGCAGGAAGATGAACCTCCCGCAAGTCAAAGCGAGTATCAGCTTGCTTGATCACATCCGTCCAGTCTTGGATGGTCCGTTCCTTCGAGTTACACGCCACGTGCATCTGCAGATCCATAGCCGCGACCGATTTCCTGACCGGCAATGGAATCGCCAGCTTGTTCTGGGCATCGTCATACTCCGCCGGCACCACGAAATCAAAGACGAGCAGATGATTCCCCGGCTTCAGCACCCCCAGCAGATTCCGGACAATCTGCCGCACATATTTGTCGGACCAGTCGTGCAGCACCGACTTGAGCAGGAAGACATCCGCGGGACAACTCTGCGGATCGAAGAAATTGTGAGTCTGGAACGTGATGCGGGATGCATACAGCGTGGAGCTGATATTGGCCTCGAAGGCCGACTGGGCGGAGGCGAGATCCTGGACGATCAGGTTGAGCTTGGGATAGTGTTCAGCGAGAATGACGCTGATATGTCCTGCCGACCCTCCAAGCTATACTGCGTCAGTTACAGTTACCGCAACGTATATCCTCACTCTTCCCCGAAACACAGCAATCATGCCCAGAGCCAGAACTTACATCCACCACAGTCGCCCCATTCCCCAACCCACCCCAATCAAACCGCATCAACACCCCCTCCGTCATCACCCCACTCGTCTCGCGCAGTCCCTGCATCGCCTCCGCAAACCGCTTCGCGCGAAACCCCCTCGGCTGCTCCGGCAACCGCTCAAACGTCTCCAAAAACTCCCACAGATCCGTACCCCGCCGCCGCCCATCATGGTCCGTCGCCAGCGGGATCGCGCACGCCGTGATCTCCTCCGGCACCTCCGCCCCATGCCGCCCCACAAACCACCTCTTCAACGCCTCCACCCCCACCGTCGCGGCGGGCCGCACATCCTCCAGATTATGCGCGAGGAAGGCCCGCGCGTAGGGATACCGCGCCATGTGCGCGGACGCGGCGGTGTGCACGACCCGCTCGTTGCCGGGGGACCCTTCCTCGGCGAAGACGAAGATGGTGAAGGCGAGCCGGAGGAAGCGGCGCACGATCGGTTCGGGGAGGTCAGTGAAGCGGGCGATGTCGGCGTAGCTGGCGGAGCCGGGGAGGGGTACTGCGTTCCAGAGGTTGAAGGTGTTGAAGACGTCGAAGGTGAGGAGGGCGTGGTTTGGCTTTTGGGGGGTAAGGATCGAAGTTCCGGTGAACAGAGTGGCGGGGAGAACTTACAAACATGCTCTGTTGGAACCAGAAGTCGCTGGGTCCTGTCACTAAATGGTGCAGGGTTTCAAGAGTCTCCAGCAGCTTCATGCGAGCGTCCTGGATCTTGGGTTCTGGGGGCATGGAGGCTGGCGCATTCACTGCGAAGGATGGCTGCGGTTGCCCCGCGGCGTTGAGCTGACCGGCGAGAGAGTGGGTGAGGTCGGCGATGGTCGCGCCCAGACTCTCGAGGCTGGGTTGTGTTGAGCCCATGGTTTCTCTGCGATTGATTGAGAGCCAGTGAAGATTGGGGTTGGAGATGTTTGTCTGGATTCTGGAATCTTGGACAAGAAGAAGAACAAGAGAACCGCCTTATATAGTCATCTTGCAACACTCTCCACGGCAGCTTGACCCACTGCGGGATATAGATAGACCATGGCAGTGGAACCAGGACTCTTGTCAGCTATGGATGATCCCTAGAATCAATCTGGGTAACCAATTCGCAGCAGCTGAGGCTTGATTCCTCGCAGAGCCTCTTCGTATGTCCCGTGCTATGGATCTGTACACGAGCACACGGGTTAAGCGACACTTAGCGCTCCGATCTCTGCGGCTTAGCCCGCCGCCAGTCCACCGGGCACAGGCCCACGCGGCTGCCGCAGGTCCGTCCAGCCAACAGCACTATCCGTATACTATGTATATGTTGTTGTGAGAATGATGACTTAGTATGTAGATCAGCTGCAGCTTCAAGGTTACTGTATTGGGTATCCACATCGGTGACTCGGGGGACAGTCCCAACTACTTTTTAAGGTATACGTAGCCCTAAAGCCATGCTGACAGCAGAGTGGAAAACTTACTACTTTATTACTGGATACTAGGTATGAAAGCCTGAAGTGGAAGCACCTTTCCAAACACCCAAAGACCCTTTGGAGCATCACCATACATGTAGTATTGATCAAGACCTGCCTTACTACCCTTACCGCCGTTCGGCTAAGCGCGCTTCACGTGACTACAGTCTCGAAAGCCAATCAGGTCGCGTGAGAGAAGACAATTGGTACAGCTAATCAGCAGTTAGCATGCTCTGACCCTCATAAGTAAGGTACCACCTGCCCCGCTGAGCACTAACTACGGAAATACAGCCTGGTAGCCCTGAGGTGGCCGAGTTGGAAAATAACTTAGCGCTTTGCAACACATAAAATAAAACATAAATCAAAAGAAAAAAGAAGAAAAAAAGAATACCTAAAATAATAAAACAAATAATCTTCAGGCATCATACTACAAGATCCCATGGATAACTGAAGGGCCGACTGGTTTCTGCGGATGGGAGGTGAGCTCGAACATGTGCCAGAGCCGAAGCCATTGTCCAAAGCATGATGAGGTTGGATGAAAGTCCTGGATTTCCATCTGTACCCTCTGGTCTAACACTTCTCTGCAAGCAATAATCAATTGTCATTGGTAAACATGCTGCGTACTACTAGTACTTTTGATACTTTTGATATCGGCCGGCCGAAGAGCTGGCGGATTCGCCGAACCTGAGGTCATAATGTACAAGTTAGTGATGGCAGTTATAGTCGTCGCTCCCAGATTCAAGGTCTCTCGATCTCCGGAAGCTTGTCAAGTTCTGGCACAACGATGGAAAAGAGGGGATTTCTATTGGTACATACTAGGCAGTAGGTAGGACACACCAGTAGTAACTTATAGTAAGCCCTAACAATTCTTCCGGGGGGCCGATATCGTTGCTCCGGACGAAGGCCAAAATCAGTGGATGGATAAATGTCAGCTCTGAAACCCCACGTAGTGTTTGCGCCGGTGTTTGAGGGACAAAGGATGAAGCTATTCATGGCACTTGTCCAAATCGTCAACCCTATGCACTGACCTCGAGCCAAACCGGCCTTCCGTTTCTAGGGGCAGATGCACTTGTAGAAGATCCGAAACGTTCAAATATCGGTTGGGGAGCCGAACTGGGCCTAGTAGCCTTCATAGTGCTGATATCTCTAGGATCATGCACTCTGGTTGCTTGCTTCATCTTTGGTTGTTAGCCTATATCAAAATCTTGGAACATCGCACTAATAGGAAAATGCATCAACAAGGGCGCTATTTTTGTATCAGTGGCAGTGTTCGATGTCATTTCAGACTTTTGCCTAAATTGCCCTACTTGTCTTGCTGATATGGCACATACAATTATCAAGCTCCTATAAAAAGTAATTCTTTTTTCTTTCCAGTTTGGCCTGTTTGTCAGCATACACAAGTCCCAGTTTTGGTGGTACAGCTAAGAAAAACAGGACATACTTCGCGAGTGCTGTCCGCTTATGATTTACTGTTCCTCTATTGAATTCCGATGACCTGACATACAAAATGGCACCTATGGCCTTATTAGTGTATGTTTGATAACATGATAAATAGTTCCACTTGCTAACCTCATGGCATTCAGTGGAATAGAAGCTAACGTGATTATATCACCGTATGCTTTCCCGCAATAAGACAATCAATCCGCAGAACTGCATTTAGCACTTCTACGCAGTTTTGGATTTTTGCTCCTCATGTAAGGGTAATAAAGCTTAAAGACCATGTCCAGTCCATGCAATCAAGCTCTCAAGTAAAAAGCTGTCCAGGTTCCTGTGAGGTTAGACCTAATATATACGCATCAGTGGCAACCCTCCTGTAACGGTTTGACGGCATTACCATGAGCGTGATTCCAGAGCATGTTCCGAGTCAAGCGTTTCTGGCTTTCCCGATGTTACTAACCATTCTCCTCATGGGGCATCGAATTGGTGACTCGTCTGGGGATTGCACCGGGTATGGATCTGCTTTCTACGCTTGCTGTTAGAATTTGCATGAGTTGAACCCGCATATGCCTCATATGCATGGGTTGCAGGTTTCTTCTGAGGTAGTCCCGGCGTCTGTCTTTGTAGCTCTTTCTTAGAACCTGTACAAAGCCAAGTTTCTCGGCTGAAGTGCAAAGCTCCTTGAAGGAAAGATCTACGGTGTCGGCGCTGGGCAACACGGTTTTGCAATCATCGTCTTAGATCGGGATCATATGTTTTTATCCAGTCTTCCTTTGCCTCTTTTTCAATAGCCGAGACACGCTTGACTCCGTGTCGACTTATATGACTTTTGGACATGATAACAGAAGATGTATGTGACCGGGCATCTGACTTCAGCATTCTCTGGAGGCTTATTTCATGGAATACTGCAGGGCAGCAGACCTTGGGAATGACAAGCTATATATGGTTGAGCACATCTGTCAAGGAGCTTCTGAACTGGCCTTGAAACAACAAATGAGAGATTTAGCGTATCGGTGCTGTGGCGCCCGTCATGAACTGAATGCATTCTAGATAATTGACAATGCAAGCGTCAGAACTTCCCGTTAAGAAGGCACACTGCTGAAGGTCCACCGTAGAGTATTATTTAGACTTGCAGATTTGTATGTACATAGCAGGGTTTCATTCATCTCTCTGCATAGCTGACTCTTAGGATCGAATAGACCTGTCTACATTTTCCGATTATTTTAGTAAGTGCTCCTACCATACGGTCGCAGAAACTATACACAAAAATCAATCGATATTCATATTATCGCGCTATAATTTGGTAACTGTTGAAGTATAGCTGCTAACAGTCGTATTCTGCAGATCTTGATTCTTAAGTGTTAGATTTCCCACCGGCGGCAATATAGTAGATCTGATTCGCAAGATTCCGCCGGTTGGGCTTCGAACAGTCCATAACTAACTAGCAAATTATCAAGTTTATTCAACTAAAGTAATTAATCCTACTATTATTAACTAAGATCTGTCTACTTCTTGTTCTCTGACCTGCTCCAACCTCCTTGATAGAAATATAACTTCCTACAGGACAATAATACACCTAAGAAGCGCTTCCGTGAAGAACATAGACCCTTCGATATCAATATTATCAGGCAGATTATGTGCTCTGGTTCGTCTGCAATACTCGAGGTAAATCTAAATAGACAAAAGTATACATTGAAGCTTTTCTATAACAACAGCGACCCGGGATATACCGAAAAAGACCGTAATTTAAATAGATTTCGTCGCGAGTTAAATAAAATATTTATCTACATTCAGAAGTTAATGGAGGTTTATATAAAAGACATAAGAGGAGTATCCAGAGATAGTCACTATAATAAAAAGTTAGTATCAAAAAACAATATAATTCTCCAGTTGCACAGGGATTGGTGGATCATTACCAGAAAAGTTCTGCTGAAGACTGAAGATACTGATCCGAAACAGGTCAACGCCTTTCGGACTTATTTCCAGAGATCAAGTCGCACGAGTGTAGAGGTATGACTGATTTCGATTTTACCTAAACTCTAATGCAGGACTTATGTACCAAGTTGTAATAAACGGGTATAAGCCTATACAAGTAATACAGTTGAGCACAGAGCACCGTCTATCGCCTTCTGTTTAAAGAAAGCAAATATCGGCGCAACATAATACAGGATACAGTTTACCCCTTGCTATCATCCTATACGCTCTTTACTAAATAAGCCCCGTGCCCCTCAAAAGAAAAGACGACGTTTCTAATATGAAGACCTTTTACTAAGAGGCGGAAGTCGAGTTTGAACCAGACAATAATTAAAGAAAAGAATTCACACAAGAAAGACTAGACTAGCACAGATTGTAGAGTAGTAGTTTATATAGTAGTTTAGAAAAGTAAAACCAATAGAATACTTTAGCCAAGATCCAACCCTGCCTCCTCAAATATGCATGCGCAGAAAGATCTCAAGCATATACCGGACAAATCGCACCAACCAGCCCGATGCCTGCCTATCCTCATCCTGCGGCTCATGCGGCCGAGGCCCGCGGCGGTCGCCCCAGTAGCTCTGACCTGGGCTGGATGGACTGGAGAAATCGCGACACTGCGGGTGCTCATAGTCCTCGAGGGTGCCCATGGGCCAGATGGGGACGACGCAGACCTCGTGGTCACCGCAGCCACTGCACTGCTTCCACGTCGTCCAGGCCAGATAGTTCATCAGCTCCCGGAAGTGGTCCACGGCGGCTTGGTAGTCGGGCTCCTGCCAGGCGGCCAGCATGGTCGCACAGATACTGCGGGCCACGGAGTGGATGGCGGTGGCCGCGACGCCATCGACGGCGATCTCGCCGGGGAGGAACTGGTGCGCGCAGCGTTCGCGCTCAGCGTCGGTATCGCGGTCCGAGTAGTCGATGAACGGGACCAGCATGGTCTCGATCTCCGCATGCAGGTCCGCCACCGTGGCCACGTCCCCGGACGCGAGGTAGCGGATCTCGCGCGCGTAGCGCTCCACGACCATGTCCGCGATCGCCTGCCAGTCGTACAGGTTCTCGGTGGCGGTGTGGTCCAGGACGAGGCGGTGCAGGTCGTCGCGGATGGGCTGCAGCTGCTGCGCGGAGAGGTGCATCAGACGGGGATGCTTGAAGGTCTCGTTGGTCGAGTGGAACAGGTCCAGGCCGTACGTGTAGGCGGACACGAACGTCTCGTAGTTCAGCGCGACGCGGTGGCCGCCGATGCCGCCGTACCGGGCCGTGATCGCCTTCATCCAATCCGCGCCTCCCCCGGGCCCCCCTTTTCCTTTCCCCGTTCCGCTGCCCTTCCCTTTACCCGGCCCCCCAGGAGACTCGTTGTTCGATTTGACCTGCGTGACACGCACCTCCTTCAGATCCCGCGCGAAGTCACAGAGGATGATCTCGAAGCCGGCCTCCATGCGCAGGAAACCGTCCAGGCGTCCTTGGAATTCCTCACGGGCCATGCGGCAGAACTCCACCGCGCGCGCGCGCTCTCCGTGCATTGCCCCATCGCTGGGCAGATTATCCTGGAACAGGATGCGGTCCTCGCCGTCGAGCGTCCCGTTGGCGGTCTTCCCTGCTGCCATGCCGTCCGCGTACAGCAGCCGAAGGTCTTTGGCGGCGGTGTAGGTGTGCAGCCAACCGCCTTCCGATTCCTGTTGCTCAGCCTCTGCCCGCTTCTCTTTCCGCAGGTCGCCCTTTTTTCCGTCGTTGCCGTCGTCGTCGCCGTCGTGAGGAGGCGGTGGCGGATTCTTAAACGGGCCCGGCCGGGCAAAGACCAGTGCATGCTCGGGCTCAAAGGCCAGCCACTCCGTCCCGTTCACCGGCGCAGGGTTGGCGTTACCGTGGTAAAACTGCGTGCCGGCGGGGACGGTCGCCAGGAAGAAGGACATGCCATTGTGCTGCAGCGAGGAGCCCCATTGTCGCATCGACGAGTGAATCGAGTTAAAGATGTGGTTTGCATTAGGGGAGAACTCGGTGGTGGTGGTGGCGCTGGTGCTCGCTGCCCATAGTAGGGACGATACAAGCAGGCGGGAGACACCCATGGTGGTGTCTGGGTGTAGGGGGTGATGACTACGATAAGATTGGGTTAATGGAGATGGGTGGAGTGACTTGATATATGTATGCGAGGCAAGCGCCGGCGCCTCGGAAAAAGAATAGGAGGCAACTTTTGCCTGGAAAACCCGATTGGGGACTTCCTAGTGGGGGATGGTCGGTCTGACGCGTCAGCGCTCAGGCGACAACTTTTACATACGGCGTACAATCCTTTATCTTGCAAACCTTGTGAAACGAGGCCCTGGTGTTCCTGGCCTACAGCAAGGCACACTGCATAGTGAAGTGGTACCAAATCTGAGTTCAACATATTCCGATTCCCCAACAGGTTTTCTCTATAATTTCGATGTTGTCAACCGAGCTGAAACAAAGCTTGAGTGCAACAAACTGCACGTCAGATAAGCCGCGGGAAGAAGAAAAAAAGGAACTTCCAATCTAATCTTATCACCGAGGTCATTGCGGACTCAATCACCTAAAGCGGTACTAGTACCCGATCAACCGTGAATATGTCCGAAGACCGAAGCACTAAGCCCGAGATTCAGATTCTCTTCCGTCATTCGCCGCTCCGAGCCCAAACCAAGCCCAAGCCCATCTTCATCAACACACTGACTCCAGCCTTACGAACCATGCCTCACCACCCCACCCCCGGCAAGTCGCGCACTCTCCTCCTCACGATCGATGCTTTTGGCACTATCTTCCACCCCCGCGAACCCGTCCCCCAACAATACGCGTCCGCCGCGCACAAATTCGGCCTCCCTCGATCCACCGTCACCCCGGACCGCCTGCAATCCGCCTTCAAGGCCGTCTTCAAAGCCCAATCCAAAGCCCACCCTAACTACGGTCGCGCCCAGGCTCTGCGTGGTGAGTACGGCGGGCCAAGGCAATGGTGGGAGGAGGTGATCCGGGGCAGCTTCGCCCGCGTTTTAGATGCCCCTAGCTCTGCGGCCGCCGCCGACTCCTCGTCCCCCACCCCCACAAACAGCACAGTACCCGAGGGCCTCGTCCAACACCTCCTCGACCGCTTCGCGTGTCAGGACGGCTACGCCCTCGACGCCAACGCCGACGCATTCTTCACGCGACTCCGCCACATCAAAAGCACCCGGACGCGACTGGGCCCGTTCGACCGCGTCGTGGTCGGCGTGGTGTCCAACTCCGATGACCGGGTGCCGGCCGTGCTGGAGTCGCTGGGTTTGCGGGTGGGGATGTGCCGGGCCGATCAGGATGTATCGAGTACACAACTGCCGGGATTCGAGATGCGGGGGCGCAACGAAGACCGGGCCAACAATGAAGAGGGCGACGAGGGGGTTTACGATCTGGATATGGTGATCACCAGCTACGAGGCGGGAGCGGAGAAGCCCAGCCCCGTCATCTTCGAGGTGGCCCGGCGCCAAGCCATGAAGCTGGTGGGCGCGAGTGAGGATGACTGTCATGGCAGCAATCAAAGCGGATGGACGTGCGTCCACGTGGGCGACGATTACGAGAAGGACTATCGCGCGGCGATCGAGGCCGGCTGGAAGGCATTTTACATTCCTCTCGGCGAGAAGGCGAAACGGCCGTCCCAGGGATCCAAGACGGCGTCGCTGGTGGACGTGATATCCGAGTTGCAGCGGTCCGAGTAGGGCGTAGTGGCTGTGCAGTATACTCCAATAGTAGTAATGCAACCCAGAGGCGGACGGAAGTAGAGTAAAATTGCTTCTCTGTGTGTAGATAGCTCCGAATACGCATTCCGAAGCTTTTCCGGTTGCCCAATGGCCTCTTCGCCTACCTTTCCCCCCGGTTTGAGCCAAACAAGCTGCTGGCAGTGTGTGGCGAAAGCCGTGTCTAAGTCCGGATGTGATCCCCGCACAAGTCAAAAATTATGCTTCGCACAGTGCGATTATAGTTCGTGTCCAGAACACGATGCTCGAATCCCCCAATCAGCTAAAAATCCGGGGTCGTCGCGCCAAGTGGAGTAATGTCATCCAGGCATCACTTCCCGTCGATCGTTGGGGGCTTGGGGCGCTTGGCTTTTGCAAGCGGAACGCAGCCCCGTTGGAGTACGGAGACGGGTGTATAAAACCAGCACACACAGCCACGATGACGCATGATTCTTGGTACTGAGGAGGCGAAAAACGGCCTTCCCCCAACCAACCACATTGTCAAAGCAGATCTTGATACGGGACCATGTTACTGGCACTGCACCTGGGCCACCATGGTGCCGTTGTCAATGGAAAATCATATGATGATGATGATTGGAAGGTTGGTGGACTGTGATGATGCAATGACCTTCGTCGGGTTGGTATATAGGGCATAGATTGTCCTAGCAGGTAAACCGCTTGTCTATCGAATTATTGTCACTCTGCAGCGATTTTTTCGATCAAAGACACAATTTACAACCACCTCTTCCTTCCCCAACAAGAACCCAGAAGATAACTATAGTAAAATGGACCTTGTTCAGAAATACGGCCACCTCAAGCGCGACCGCCGCAAGAGCTCCGCGCAGCGCGAACTAGCTGAGGCGGAAAGGCATCAGGACCAGCAGCGTATGTATTCAGCCTGTGCTCTTCAAGTAGATGAGGAGATGAGTGTATATTATAGGCAACGCTGATTGACCTTGGAAATCGTCGCAGGAATCAACGAGCTATTAGGCAGTTTCGGGGGCGCGGCGAACGATCACCCGGATCGGCGATCGAGCGGGGCGGGGAATATGGCGAGTATGATTCAGGAGTTTAATGCGCGGTATGTTTGACTCATTCCCCCTTCACGGGGAAAAATGTTTGTGGAAAGTTGAATCGGGGAGGGGCTGATGTGTGAGCTGTAGACGGAACTCGGAGTCGATGGGCGAGGGGGAGCTTGGGGAGAAAGGGACGGAGCATGCTGTGGAGTGAGCGAAATACTCATTTTGTTTGGAGAGCAAAGGGGTTGCTGCTGAAGGCTTGTTGAGGGGCATTTCTGGGATGGACTGTATTTGTCGTGCTACTATGGCATCTTTATGAATAATGACTGGTTGTGATAATGAGATTGTTTCTGTTTGGCTCTCCCAGTAGTTTTTGGACTTTCTTTGGATGCAGAAATTCCACGTGCCTGGTAGGGAGGTGTGTGTATACACAGTACTGCCCCAAGCACTGCACGGAGATCCGAACGGCTTGGGAAAGGTGGCCCACGGGCCCGGAGGGAGTTCGGTAGGTGAATCTAGTTCCGATGGCCCGGTTCAATGCCTATCTAGGAGCCTAATCCTTGTCAAAGGAGACACTAAGGTTTAGTTAGATTCTGAAGAACTCCGTGTGAAGACTGTGAAGCCCCCCTTCTTGAATAGCGGTACCTCTATCATGGTATAACTATCACAGTTGCAAACAAGTATCACCACTTAGTGTAGTATAGTGTCTCTAGATCGATCCCGTCCGGAAAGACAAGTTCGGGATTCGGAACCCTCGGGATGCTCTTTTTGCCAGCGGAGAAAGGGTCCCCAATGGACTGATGGGTCCGTAGCGACAACAAGACTTGCCAACAAATCAATTGAGACGAGTTCCACTTGCTAGAAGCCTTGCTGACAGATCCAATCGGTCTTTCGGGTCTCAACCTCCATAGATAACTACGATACCATCCCCGTTCGAAAACAGACTACTTGCCTACGTCCCGACACTACTCGACACTCCAACGCACCCCTTCAAGAACAGATATGTCCACCATCCTCATCACCGGCAGCTCCCGCGGCCTCGGCCTCGAGCTCATCCAGCAATTCGCCGCCCTCCTCCCCGAGGACGGCCTCCTCATCGCCGCCGCCCGGACATCCACCCCCGCGCTGGAGGAGGTCATCGCGCGCGAGAAGGGCCGCGTGGCGTTCGTCGCGCTGGACATCACCGACGAGGCCAGCGTCGTCCGGTCCGCGGAGGAGGTTCGGGGCGTATTGGGGGATCGGAACCTCGAGATCCTAGTCAATTGCGCTGGAGTCATTGGGGAGACGCAGGAGAGAGCTGGGATGGTGTAAATCTCGCTTTTCCTTTCCCCCTAACTTCCTTTCCCGTCAATCCATTACATCTGGATATAGCGTACTGACACCAAGGACTGGATATCTAGCTCCTCGGCGGACCTCGATTTTACGCTCTCGGTGAACGTGACGGGCACGCATAATGTCACACGCTCGTACCTGCCGCTCATGCAGGGTGCGCAGGTAAAAAAGATTATTAACATGTTCGTCTCATCCCTGCTTCCTTCACTTTCTCTGGTGCTGCGTTCTAGTTAAGTTTGTTCTTGAAGGGCTGATCCTCACGACATGTGTGTAGCTCAAGCCAGTACGGCTCGATGGCCCGCGCGCGCGCCAACGATTCCGCCAAAGTGCCGGCGTACAAGGTCAGCAAGGCGGCGCTGAATGCGTTGACGGTGCAGTATGCTCTGTCCTACGAGGCGGACGGGTTCGTGTTCATGGCGGTGCATCCGGGGGTGTGTATACTTTTTTTTTTCTTCTTCTTTTCTATTTCTCGATTCCCCCCCCCCCCCCCCCCCCCCCCCCCCCCCCCCCCCCCCCCCCCCCCCCCCCCCGCCGGGCGCACGGAAAACCGGGGGGGAGTCCACACGGGGGGAGGGGGGGGGGACCGCCCTGGGG